>LZPO01066363.1:203234-217413 GCA_001675575.1 Neotoma lepida | reverse complement strand
GGCCACACTCTCCACAAGGGACTCCAGTGGCCACACTCTCTACAAGGGACTCTAGTGGCCACACTCTCCACAAGGGACCCCAGTGGCCACACTAGGCTGGGACTCAGGGAGGCAACTTTTATTACTCTTCCTGACCTCCATTCTGGTCTCTCCACTCATTCTGGTCCTACTGCAGCCTGCACACAGAAGCCCCCATGTCCAGCTCTCCTCCTTCCTTCCCCTAGGGACTCTGCCTCTTGATCCAGACCCAGGGTCCCCCTAGTTCTTTCCTGTCACCCCTTCCAGCCTTTCCTTCTATCCCATCTCCAGTTCTTTGTGACAACTGGTCATCCACAGAAATACCCTCTATCAGGGACCCCACAGCCACACTANGATAAGACCCAGAGTGGACAACAGCAACCAAGGAACAGAACACCCACCCAACAAAGAAAACAGCAGGTATCTATGCCAAGAACATCATAACTTCAAACATCATAACTCCAGGTGCCTAGATCTCAGGGCAAAACATACATTAAAAGCCAANACAACATGCCTCTTCCAGAAGGCAGCAAGCACATTGTAATAGGCCCTGAGAAAAGCAATTTAGCTGAAGCACAAGATAAGGACCTCACAGTATCAATTATGAGTATGTTCAAGGATCTTGAAGAAGATATGAATAAGTGCTTTAACGAAGACCATAATATAAACAGTCGAAAGAAATAATGAAGAATTAACACCAATACTCCTCAAATTATTCCACAAAACAGAAGCTGCAGGAACATTTTTTTTTTACAAACTCACTATTACCCTGATACCTAAACCACATAAAGACCCAACAAAAAAAACAAAATTACAAACCAGTTTTTCTTATGTGAATATAGAAACAAAAAAACTTCAATAGAATACTTGTAAACCTAATTCAAGAACACATCGTTAAGATCATCCACTATGAACAAGTTGGCTTCATTCTAGATATATGTTCAACACACATATATCAATAAATATAATCCACCACACAGATAGATGAAAGACAAAAACCACACCATCACATTCACTGCAGAGAGGGGCTTTGACAAAATCCAACATCCCTTCATGATAAAAGTCTTGGACAGACTAGGGATACAAGAAACATATCTCAACATAATAAAGGATATTTACAGCAAGCCCACAATCAACATCCTCTTAAACGGAGAGAAACTCAAAGTTTTTCTACTAAAATCTAGAACAAGACAAGACTGTCCACGTTCTCCATACCTACTCAGTATGATACTTGATGTCTTAGCTAAAGCAACAAGACAAAAAAAGACCCTAAAAATTCCTCCAGGAAACTTCTACATCTGATAAACACTTTCAACAAAGTATAAGGATATAAAATTAACACATAAAAATCAGTAGCCTTCCTTGATACAAGTGAAAAATATACTGAGAAAGAAACCAAGGAAACAGTACCTTTCACAATAGCTACATAATGTGGATAACTCTAATCAAGCAAATGAAAAACTTGTATAATAAAAACTTTAAGACACTGAATAAATTGAGTAAGACACCAGAAGATGTAAAGATCTCCTATGCTCATGGATCAGTAGGATTAATACTTTAAAATACTTTAAAAATGGCCATCTACAGATTCAATGCAATTCCCATCAAAATTTCATCATAATTCTTCACAGAAATTGAAAAGACAATCTTCAACTTCATATGGAAAACACACACACACACACACACACACACACACACACAAAGAAAGACAAAACGTGACAGCTAAAACAATCTCAGCGCCTTTAATCCCAGCACTCAGGAGGCAGAGGCAGGCAGATCTCTAAGTTTGAGGCCAATCTGGTCTCTAGAGTGAGTTCCAGGAAAGCCAGGGCTGTTACATAGAGAAACCCTGTCTCAAGCAACCAAAACAAAACAAAACAAAATCTCAAATAATAAAACAACTGCCATCAATCCTGACTTCAAAATGTACTATAGAGCTAGAGTAATAAAAACAGCATGGTATTGGCATAAAAATAGACACATTGATCAATGGAATTGAATCAAAGACCCAAATATAAAACCACACATCTGATTTTTGACAAAGAAGACAGAAATACACACTGGAGAAAAGACAGCATCTTCAACAAATGGTGCTAGGTAGTCAAGCTGGGTGGCTGCATGGAGAAGAATGCAAATAGATCCATATTTATCACCCAGAACAAATCTCAACTCCAAAATCAAGGACGTCACCATAACACCAGATACCCTGAATCTGGTAGAAGAGAAAGTAGGGAATAGGCTTGAACTCATTATTATCACAGGAATGGACTTTCTGATCAGGACATCGATACTGCAGGCATTAAGATCAACAATTAATAATTAATATCTCATGAAACTGAATAGCTTCTGTATGGTAAAGGACACCAACATTTGGAGAAAACAGCAGGCTACCAATTACACACCTAATAGAGGGTTATTATCTAAAATATATAAAGAACTAAAACAGCTGGACATCAAGAAAACAAGCTAATATAAAAACGGGGTACAGAACTGTCTTAGTTAGGGGTCCCTCTTGCTGTGAAGAGACAACATGACCATAGCAACTCGGATGAAGGAAAACATTTAACTGGGGCTTGCTTACAGATTCAGAGGTTTAGTCCAATATCATCATGGCAGGAAACATGGCAGCACTTAGGCAGACATGGTGCTGGAGAAGAAGCAGAGAGTTCCATATCTGGATCAGCAGTCAGCAGGAAGAGAGTAAGTCACTGTGCCTGGCTTGAGATTCTGAAACCTCAAAGCCAACCTCCAGTGACACACTTCCTCCAACAAGGCTGTCCTCCAACAAGGCCACACCTACTACAGGAAGGCCACACCTCCAAATAGTGCCCCTCCCTGTGAGCTTATGGAGGCCATTTTTATTCCAGTCATCACAAGAATTAAGCAGAGTTCTCAAAAGATGAAACATTAAGTGGATGAGAAATACTTAGTAATGTTTGACATCTTTAGCCATCAGAGAAATGCAAATTAAAACTATTTTGACAGTTCATCCTACCCCCGCCCCAGTCAGAATGGCCAAATAAATGAAACAAATGACAGTTTATGCTGGTAAGGATTTGGGGGAAGGGGAACACTTATTCATTGCTAGTGAGAATGCAAATTTGTATATCCACTATGGAAATCAGTGTGGAGGTTCCTTAAAAAGCTGACAATCAATCTTCTACAAGATCCAGCTATACCATTCTTGGGCATATTCCTAAAGGTCTCTACATCCTATTTCTAAGACACTTGCTCATCCATGTTCATTGCTGCTATATTCATAACAGCCAGAAACTGAAAACGGGTAGATATCCATCAACTGACAAACAAATGTGGTGCATTTATACAACAGAATACTGTTTAGCTGTTAAGAAAAATGAAATTTGCAAATAAATGGATGCAGGTAGAAACAATCTTCCTGAGTGAGGTAACCGAGACCTCCCCCAAAAAACATATACTGCATTATTTCTTTTATACATTGTTGTTAGCTTTTAAACTTTAGATACTTGTTTCAACCCAAATAACCATAGATATTAGGTACCTAGCAAGGCACTGGGGAGGAACTGAAGTAGCTCTTCCAGTGAGGGGAAAACACAGTACAGTGTTACAAAGAGATAAAGGGGAAACTAGAAAAGAAGGACTAAGTGGAGAGTAGAAAGGGAGAGCAGGGTAAACAAAGGAATATGCGGAAGGATAACTCACAATAAAGGCTTTTTGAAAAACCATACAGAAACCTACAACCATAGAAGCTTCCTAAAACATATATGTGAATGGGAAAAAATTCAAATGGAGTTATCTTATAACAGAGGAGACAATCGTCCTAACTAGACATTTTATGCCACTAAATAAAACCTCCCATACCAGGAATCTTGTTGAGTTATTGGCCAAAGTGGTTTCATGAACCCCACCTCACTACCACCCCCCATATCACAGGTTACTACCAGGTCTACAGGTTGTTCTCCAGCTGATGGTAAGGCCTATTGCTGAAAACAACACTTAAGTCATGGAACATGGAGGAGCTGAGGTGTTACTCAACCAAAAGCTTCACCCCTACTGACTAGCACTCATGGTATTAAAAGGTACTCTGCACACTACCAGAGGAAAAAAGTAATCATCAATATTATTGACTATAATAGCAACATGCCTGCAATATATACTGGTATAACCATGGCATGAATGTTAGGAGAGTAACCAACAACTTTTTAAAATTGGGTTTAAGGCCCAGTCATGAGACAGAACCCATACCTGACACTGCTAATGTGGCCAAACACCTGAGACTGGATAGGTCATGGGTCCAAGGGAAATCCTACTACTATTATTCTGATAAAGGAACATACATAAAATATCTCCAAATGACAAAATGGTGTGCCCATAGAACCTTTTTCTTGCAGTAGATGGTAATTAACAGAGATCTACAACTGGACAGTGTGCCTAGTGTGAGAGACTTTGAAGCACTCATTTCTAAATGGGATGTACTCATCAACCCCTACCCTCAATTCTCAGGGACCTATGCAAAAGAGGGAATGGAGAGAGTATAAGAGACAGAAGTAATGGGTGACCCCAAAGAAATAGTGTCTTGCAGACACAACAGGACTGATTCACTTATGAACTCAAAGAGACTAGCAGCACAAACAAGCCCTGTACCAACTCAAGCCAGTCAAATCCCAGAAGGCAAGTAGACACGAAGTCCCACCACTAACCAGGAAGCTATTTACAATTGATACCTGCGAGGAAAAAGAAAATCAGGTTTTTCCCAATGGATCTGTCACTGCGTATATCAACTCTAGGGTAGGCCCATGTCCAGTAGTAGTTGGCCAACACAATAAACTCTATGAGTTTAGTTTTATTTTGTGTGTAGGTAGGTGGGGGAAGGGGACTATTTGTTTTCTTTTGTCACTTTGGGTCTTAGTGGGGTTTGTTTTGATTTTCATTTGGGGGGCTTGTTTTGTTTTTGTTTCTTGAAACAGAGAGAACATGAATTTGGGTGGGTAGGGAGGTGGGGAGGATCTAGGATGAGTTGTGGGGAACACAATCAAAATATACTGTATAAAAATTACAAAAAAATAAATCATTTAGTCATGAACAGGCAAACTATTACAGTACTCTTCTGCCAGAGGCATAAACAAAATCACCTAGAACCTACTTTGGCTTGGCATAGTGTCATGTACTTCTGAAGCCAGGATACTTCTGAAGGGATGAGACACACACTACAGACAGCCAAAGAGTATGTGAGCCCTAACAAACCAGGGAGATTTTTCTACAATGCCAACCTTAACTAAGATTAAATGGATGCTGGGCATGGTTGCACAGGCCTTTAATCCTAGTACTCCACCCCCCACAGTGGGGATATTGGGGAAGGCAGAAGCAGATGGACCTCTGCGAGGTCGAGGCCAAGCTGGTCTACATAGCAAGTTCTAGACCAGGCAAGGCACACAGTGAGACCCTATCTTAATAAAAGAGAAAAGAAAAAAATGTTTACTATAATAAGTTAAAACAATTATTTTACACCAACACAAACAGAATAAACCTCATTAATTTTAAAGAATGAAATCTCTGGACTAAAAGTAGTTTAGTAGTTAGTTTCCTAACTTACAGGTCATTCTTCACTGTAGAAGAACTTGTATTGGAGGAACAATCTGGGGAGTTCTCTTCCTCCCCGACCTCTCCTGTCCTGTCCTGTCCCCCCCACCTCTCTCAGCTCTATGGTCCCCCAGAGTGGAAAGCTGCCTGTTGCCCTTGATTTGAATCCACTATTGCCTGACGGCTTAGGCCGATGACAGCAAGACTGGTCCAACTCTTGTACCCATCAGAATAAGGACATATTTCTTTGGAACGATCTTGGCGAAATGAGATCCACTTCTAATTAGAATGTCTCAAGCCTAAGCAAATACTTGAGAACTGAATGTTCAATGCTCAATGTCTTGAATTTTGAATAAATAGTTTAACAGTAATATAAGGACAAATTTACTTCATAAATGTAACCACCCAACAGAAATTTGAATTGTCTANGGACACAGATTCCACATAGTTAAAGCAAAGTTAGAAAGAGGAGGGAGACTGCTGTAATCAGAGTCTGTGTCTTTTTCCCTTCCTCTCATTCAGAACCTATGAATATATAGTCAATTTCCAAACCATATTCTTACTTTTCACAGTGAGAGCCTTAGAAAACTATAAAATTATTTAATCTGGTACTTTTCAGTGTAATGAGATCCCCAACTTTTAGTCTTAGTTATTCAATAAGAAAATACAAAAAAGGTAAACAGGGAAGGAAGGGCCACTGGGGTAAAGATCTGGGTTCTCAGGAGACCAAGATACTTACAAGGCATTGCATGGTATATGCTTGGCCAGTACTGTCCACTGTCCCTCTTTAACCAAACACGAACTGTCCTACAACAGAGAAAAATGTATACATGAAATCACAGCATTTAGAGTCATGCAAAGATAGTAATACACAGAAATCAAACCTTTTAACATTATATATGTACAGATTCATGGCAGGTATAATAGAGATGCATACTACATGAGCCTATCTAAAAATCCTATATTCCTTACATTTTAGAAAATATTTTTATATATTCTTTGAGGAGTCCATACAATGTAGTTGTAGTCCTTAAATTTAAGGGTACTTGTGGTGATATACTGTGTACCCTAATAAACTTGCCTAAGGATCAGAGGACAGAGTCCACCACTAGATTAGACATAGAGGTCAGGCAGTGGTGGCACACACTAATGCCAGCACTTGAGATCTCATGCCTTTGCTTGGGAAGCACACATGCCTTTAATCCCAGGAAGTAATATGGCAGGGCAGAGAAAGGTATGTAAGGTGTGAGGAAACAGGCACTCACTCTCTTTAGATTGAGAATTTCGTAGAGGTAAGAACTAGTGGCTGGCTGCTCTGCTTCTCTGATCTTTCAGCTTTCACCTTGATAGCTGGCTCTGGGTTTTTTATTAAAAGACCATCTAAGATTCGAACAACAGGTGTTGTACACTCACTCACAATTACATAACCCTCGACATGCCACCCTCACATATGAATACATACATCTATCATTAGAGTTTTTGAAAATGGTTTTCACTTTATTGTTTTGTCTTTCCAAGTGCCTGTCCTTTGCACTAGTGACCTACACCTGCACAGCATCCACTGTCCTAGGAACCAGAGGTCTTTACTAGTGAACACAGGGAAGCATCCACTGTTCTAGGGAACCGTAGGTCTTTACTAGTGAACACGTGGAAGCATTCACTGTTCTAGGAGCCATAGGTCTTTACTAGTGAACACAGGGAAACTGCTCTGCGAAGAAAGTACAGGGATCACACAAAATAAGCCGGGCGGTAGTGGCACACGCCTTTAATCCCAGCATTCGGGAGACAGAGGCAGGCGGATGGATCTCTGTGAGTTCGAGGCCAGCCTGGGCTACTGAGTGAGTTCCAGGAAAGGCTCCAAAGCTACACAGAGAAACCCTGTCTTGAAAAAAGAAAAAAATAATAATATTTAACACGTGACAGGAAGAGGATACAACAGTTCAGTTCACATCTTGCAAGCTAGGCCTTTATCTCAAGAATAGGTTTCCCAGGTACACATGCATGTACACACACATACACACACATACACACACATATACAAATAAAACACCTTTTAAATTAAAGAATCAATACAGAAGTGATATCCAAGAAGATGTTGGGGTGAAACACTCTGAAAAATCAGTCCCTCAACCGAATCAACGAGTTGACAAGAACTGTTAAAATCAATTATTTCAAATTCTGAGGTCTACAACATAATGTTTTCAGCACCTGGAGAAACACTGAACTAGGAACAAAAAGGGGGTGGGTGGCACTGAATTCCAGCATTCAGTAACTTCCAACATCCAGGCTCCACCTGGAGGTAGCCATGGAGAATGGCTTGTTTCCTCGAGAAGCCTGCTGGAGCAAGGGTGGAGATAAGTCCTCTACAATGTGAAGACATGTGTTCGGATTCACCTGACTATTCAGTGAGTGGCCAGGACAGAGGNTGACCATCGGCTCAACCCTCTCAGGGCTGAAGGGCTTCCCAAGCAGATTCCTTAAAGAAATGAATGACAGGAACATTCCTTTCCCTTATTGGACCCAAATTGTTGGCTGACCTCAGAGACACTGGAGTTTTCAATGATTACACAGGGAATACAGTCCTTGTAAAAATCACACACTAAGAAAGACAGCTAGCTACACTCCAGAGAACCTGCCTTCTCTCAGGAGGAAACTGTGAAGTACACAATGAAACGGAAAGTATGGACCATCTCAAGGAGGGAAACAAAATTGATAGGAACTATCCAGAAGGAAGTGCAAGCATTGGGCTTACTGGCAGACTGCCAAGAACTCACAGACAACAAAATAAAACCAGGATGAGAATGTATGACTGGACAGGGAATATTACTTCTGATGACTGTCCTATAAGGAATCGGGTTGAAATACTGCAGAGCACAGGAATGGAAACAAAACTACTAGAGAAACAAAAACGACTGGAGAGGTCCTGCAGGAGGTCTGGGCACAAAAGAGAAGAGGCAAGCCTGAAGTCCGTACCACTGAGTCCAAATGAGAAGCTGAAACTGAAAAGAATAACTAACAAAATAAAATAAGTAACACCAAAACGGCGGCTTAGGAGAGCCGTGCAGCATCATTTACATTATCAACACACAAATATGGAAGCCCTGCAAAAAGAGAAAGGTAGGGAAAAGTATTTCAGGAAAAACAGGTGAAATTTACCCAATTTGACGAAAGACATACACATCCAAGAACCTCAAAGAACTCTAAGAAGATAGACTAAACCAGATTTAACAAACAGATTAAAATCATATCATCAAATGCCAAAAAGAAAACTCTTAAAGGCAGTGAGAGAAAAACAACTCATTACATAAAATAGGGAGGGCATCAATAACCAATTTCTCACAGAAGCAGAGGACAGAAAGGTGAGGTGCTAAATAAAACAGCTATCAACCCAGAACTATCCGCTGACCCACCATGAAGAAATGAGAGAAAGTCTAAGTGGGGACTCCAGATCAGTGTGTCGCTGAACCCTAACTGAAGCTCCTATTTGCAGTAGCTGGTGGTTAACACAGGACCAAAGCTGACCAACGTGTAGGGGGTAAGCAACTTCTCAGCCCCAATGGGAAGTTATATACTTCACACACACAAACATCCCAAGGCTCTGGGATCACTGCAGAAAAGGGAGAAGACGTGAATGACTACAGGGAAACATCTTCAGGACACAGCACAACAGCTGCACTATGAACTCATGACTGTGATACCATGTGCAGAACCTGTGCCAGATCAAAGCCCAGCATGGAGAGGGAAGCTGGACATGAAACATCACCCCTAGCAGTGAAGCAAACGGCAATTGTTAGGTACTGGAAGAGGAGGAGACTGTTTTTTAAGAGTACATCTCTTGGTAAGTTGACCATGCTCCAGAGGAAGACCACAAAGCAAGAATATCTGAGCAGCACAAATTGGTCTCCAAGGGATTTGTTTTATTTTGTTTAAAAAAGAGGGGGCACAAAGCTCAGTGGGTAGACAAAGTAGAGTGGATCTGGGAAGAGGTGGGGGAGGGCAAATATGATATATCACTGTACAAAATCAAACACTTTCAAAGAACTAATAAAATAAATTTAAGACCTTAAAACCCAATCCTTCCCATAAATGAAGGAAAAAATTAAGATTATCCCAGATAAACAAAAGCTAATAAAAATATATTGGTGTATAACTTTCAATTGCAGATAAAGCACCTAGAGCAGTGGTTCTCAGCCTTCCTAATGCTGTGACTCTTGAATACAGTTCCTCATGTTGTGGTGACTCCTCAACCATAACATTATTTTCATTGCTACTCCATAACTATAATTTTGCTACTATTATGAGTCATAATGTAAGTATCTGATATGCAGGTTATCTGATATTCAACACCTGTAAAAGGGTCATTCAACTCTCCGAAGGGGTAGTGAGTGACCCACAGGTCTGATCTAGACAGAGGAGCAACAAGAAAGTCAAAGGCCTGAGTTACACAATCAATGAGATCTCCTGGCACATGATATCCCAATGGCAGAACATACATCTGACATGCACAATATACAACCCATTCTCTAGCCAGGATGGAATAAAGCTAAAATCAGCAACAGAAGGAACAGTGGGGTAAAGTCACAATGAGTTGGAAAAAAAATCATTAGGAAAATTAGAAAACACTATAAGATAAACTGAAATGAAAGCAAAACACAGCAAAATTTAAGAGGCAAAGTAAAAGTTTAGCTGAAAATTTATGGCAGTCAATGTCTATGTTAAACAAGATCACAAGGCAACAACCTAACTAACTATATACTTAAGGCACCAGAAACAAAGCAAACTGAACCCAATGCTAAGAGAAAGATGGAATAGTAGACCAGATCAAGACAAAACAAATCCAAACAAAACAAAAACCACCAAACACAAATAATAGAGAATCAATGAAATCAAGTCAATTTTAATAAAGGTGAACAAAAGTAGTAAAACTTTAAACTAAAAAATTCATTAAACTAAGAAAAACTGAGGGGCAATTGAATTAAATTGGAAATGAAATTGGTGTTTGAAGGGTTCTAGTAGGCTCAAGGATGGCAAACATGGCTCTGGCAGGTCTTGCCCTCCCTCTTCCCTCTTCCTTGCTAACTGTTAGGTTACATTCCTAAAGCTAGCCACCAAGGTCTATTCCCTTATTTGTCCACTTCCTCCTCCTGAGGCTGACCACTAAGTCCAGCTAACCAAGTATTTGAAGTCCAGCAATCAAAATCCCCCTTTTAGCTACCCTAGTTAAAACCAACTAATCCTAACGTGGGTGTTTGGGGTGGGGAGGTCCCCCTTTTCCCTTTATAAATTGTCATTTGCCTATGGCCCAAGTCTGTCTCCTCTCTATCCAGAGGCAGTCCTTTGTCCCTCTGGGGCAAATATCCCTTCCCCCTCTCCCTTTTTCCCTTCCCCTTCACCCTCATCCTCTATCTCCTGTCTTTGTCTTTTATTCCCTGTCCTCTGTTCCTCTGGGGCACATAAACCTCCTTTGTGCTGAGAACTTGATCTTGGGGTGTCCTGTGCTGACTCAAAATCCTTTTACAGTTACTAAAGAAAATTTGAATATTTTAAGATAGTTCTTATATGCTTGCAAATGAGATAATCTGGAATAAACGGCCATGTTTCTGAGACATACTAGCTACAGGACAGATTGTAGAAGAAATGGATAGCCTCAGCAACACTAATGCCAGCAGAGAGTGAATCTATAATCAAAAACTTCAAAATAAGGAAAAGTGCAGGACCAAAGTGGCTTCACTGGCAAAGTCAACCAAATATCTGAGGGAAAATTGACAAGGATTCTATTCAAGTTTCCAGAAAGAGAAGAGAATACTTTATAACATACTCTAGTGGTTGGTTTTATGTTATCAAAGCCAGGCAAATATATCATAAAAAAAAATCAAGTTCATATTTCTTATGAATATAGATGCCAAGTTTCTCAACAAAACACTGGCAAATCAAACTCAACAGCACAACAGAAGGACTGTACGTCATGACCATGTGGGACTTATTCCAAGATGCAAGGGTCATTTAGAATAAGAAAATCAATCCATATAGCAAATTTATCAGTAAAATAGAGCATCTATGATCATCTAACTCAGTGGTTCTCAACCTTCCTAATGTTGTGACCCTTTAATACAGTTCTTCATGTTGTGATGACCCTCAACCACAAAATTATTTTCATTGCTACTTCATAACTGTAATTTTGCTACCATTATGAACTGTAATGTAAATATCTGTGTTTTCGATGGTCTTAGTTGACCCCCAGGGGGTCACCACCTACAGGTTGAGAGCAGCTGATCTAATTGGAATGTATTTGACAGAATTCAGTTTTTCATGACAAAGAGTACACCTCAAGGGGAAGGAGTCTTCCTTAACTTAATGCAGGGTATCTATTAGTTGCTTTCCTGTCTCTACAAATGAAATACTTAAAGAAGTAACTTAAGGATGATTTTATTTTGGCTTACAGTTTGAAGGTACAGTCCATCACAGCAAGGAAGGCATGGTGTCTAGTCACATGAGTGCAAAGCACAAAGCAGAGAGACAAATGCTAGTAAGCAGCTGGCTTTCTCCTCCTTCTCGTGTTATCCAATCCAACTCAGAACCCCATCTACAGAATGCAATCACTCACATTCAGGGTGAGTCTTTCTCTCTGAAATTCTCCTTGTAAATGCGGTACAAATATGCCCAATGTCTCATAGGTGATTCCAAATCCAGTCAGGCCGACAATGAAGATGAACCACATCAGGTATTCCTGGAAAATTTACACTAACAGCATACTCACTGGTTAAAGAATGAAAAAAATCTTCTTTCCCCTAAAAATAAGGAAGAAGGAAGGTACGCTCCCCATTTTTTGAACCACTGCCAGCACAACTTGGATAACTAGTCAAATAAATAAAAGGTGCGATGGTTAATCTTAATTGCCAAGATTACTGGCACCATCACATGGGCTCAGGTCCTACACTGAATAAAAGCAGAAGATAGCATTCATCTCTGTTTTCTAGTTGCAGACACAAGGTGACCAGCTACCTCATGCCCCTTGCCTCCATGTCCTCCACACATTGATAGACTGTATCACCTCAAACTGTAAGCCAAACTTCCCCCTAAGCTGCTTCTTGTCAAACATTTACTCACAGCCAACAAAAGTCACTAGTAAAGTCATCTAAATTGGAAAAGGAGTAAAGTAACTCTATCTGTACCAGGGAAGGTAGGGAGGGGAGGGGAGAAGAGGTCCCTGTTCCAAGGGCTTTGACACCCTCTTCTGGCAGACACACACACGGTATGCAGACAAAGTACTCAAACATAAAATAGACATCAAAAATGAGGGTGGTGGTGGAGGAAGGAAGGGAAGCAAAGAAGAAAAGAACTATAATTCAGAGACAAGTTTAAGACAGTAGAGATTGTTGGAATTCCTGGCCACTCCCCCAGCTAAGTGACTTCACAGCGCATGTGCAAAGGGAATCCTGCCTCTTCCTCCCTCTCCCTTCTCTCTTCCTCTCTCTCTCCACGTGTGGCCACGCTCGCTGTCTCTCTGTCTCTCTCTGTCTCTCTCTCTCTCTGTCTCTGTCTCTGTCTCTCTCTCTCTCTCTCTCTCTTCCCCCCCTACTTTCTAATAAAGCTCTCATACTGGATTTTGTCCTGCCTCATGACCTTTTCGGTAAGGGTAACCACAGCGCCGCAAAATGCAAAACAACATTGGTGCCGAGACAAGGCAGGCTCTCCCGGCTATGGGACGCTATGTCTGCCCGGGACCCTGTGCGCCGAGGTTCTGCTGTACCCACAACTGCCGCTTTTTTCATTTGCCCAGCTGCTGAACTGCTCCGCACACACACCGGTTGCTCCAAAATGGTGAGTTTTTTCCTCAGTCCCTTGCCACTTCCACGACTGTAGCCTGAGATCTGTTTCTCACTGTCGGATGCACTGCGTCCGTCGGCTGCGTAGGGCCTACACGTTTCACTGCCGGACGAGGTGGTAAATGCTGTAGACTCCCGGGGAGTCATGCCTACGCCAGTCTCGGCCCCCACCCCCGCACTTGACGAAGCGCCCGGGTGGTCTGGCCTCCACAAACCCGTTTCAGGTCCTGGGGAAGCCTAGGACCTTTCCCGTGTCCAGGACACGGGCCCTTGGGTCATTGTGCTTTTTATTTTTATCAGTGACCTTGCCTCGTTGTCCGGGACACAGGCGCCTAGGTCATTGTATTTTTATTTTTTATCTGAGACCGTGCTTTGTGTCCGGGACACAGGCACTCAGATTATTGCGTTTTCTTTTCTTTTTACTTTATATACCTTGGCTTAGTGTCCGGGACCTGGCCTTGGTTCATTGTAGACCTATTCTGCCAAGTGTCAGGGACCTTGGCTTTTGGGGGTCATTGCGTTTTCTTTTCTTTTACTTTATAGACCTTGGCTAGTGTCCGGGACCTGGCCTTGGATCATTGTGGCTTTTTTTTATTTCTCTCTCTCTCTTTCAGCTGCAGTCATGGGACATAAGGCTTCTTTCTCCCACCCTTCCTCTGAGAAATATAGCCGCTTAACAGCTGCTCAGACCCTGATATTTCACGGGAATTACTTCACTTCTGCAGTGAATGGGCAAATAAAAAAAGTTACCTTATCTCCAAGCTTTCTACCTAAGC
>LZPO01066363.1:149512-161287 GCA_001675575.1 Neotoma lepida | reverse complement strand
AAAAAAACAGCACCAGAAAGACACTGGAAGTAAAAAGTAGGATTGCTTTTCAAAGTTTTGATCTCCTTTGCTTGGACAGGATTATCTCTCTCAAGTGTCTTCTGGATTCTTCCTTCTCTATGTATCATAGGCTCAAAATCATTCATGTCAAGAGTGTCAGAACTGCCAGCATGGCACTTTCCAATGTTGCAATTCAAATGATTAAGATCTGTACAGTCCTGCAGAAAATCCAGTTCCACAATATAAAAGAAATTCAGAGCTGCCAGCAGCCTTGAGGCCTCCTTAGTAAACTGATACACGATTTCCCACGAAGCTCTTAGAGTCAGCCTGCTCCTGACCTCAGGGCCACACAGGCAGTCCCCTGCAGATTCCTGGGCACCCATGCAGCTTGAACGCAGAGGAAAGCCTCACTTTCAACAATCCCATGGAGTAAACTCCTTCTCTGGGACTTCAAAACAGGAGCATTAGTGCCAAGTGATAGCTCTTTAGTGCATAAGTTAAAGTTTACTAATTTTATGCCATTAAATAGAGTTCACATAGTCAAAAATTAGTTTGGGCTTCAATCCATCACTCTAAGAAGTTCTCAACTTTTATAACTAGGCTTCATTTGTAGGAAAAACCTTGATTTGCCCTTCTTTCAAAAAGTGTACGCAAATGTTATAAAAATCCATGGTACAAAAGCTCCATCAGGAGCCTAGCTGAGCTGGACTGTAGTCTAAGTATTAGTGCAATTTCATTTCACAACAAAAGAATTAGTAGCAAATTAACCAACACTGATGATTTATAACCTATTTTTTCAAAATAAAATTAAGTAATGAAGGCATTTAGAAACACGACAGTTGAGAGACTCAGGGATGTAAAGCTTTAAAGATAGAAATCTAAGCCCTTTCTAATCCAGCTCACTGCCATCTCCACCCCAGGTTCTCCCTGCCTAAAGCAAGCTGCCGAGTTTCCCTCAGGCTCGGCTTTAAGTATCTGCCAAGGGAAACTCACAGCCCATTACAACTCAAAGTCAGGGGTTCACTTAAGGAGTTGACAGTCTCCTTTGTGCTAGCCATTGGGCATCAGATTCCTTTTTCTGAGATGTAAATATGTCCCTCATTATTCATGAGTTCTACCCTATTCTGAATAGTCAAAGTATAAGGGAGTCCCCAAAGTCCCCTTTCTCATACCTAACCTCTCTGTGCTGGTTGGTTTGGGTCAACCTGACACAAACTAGAGTCAACTGGGAAGAGGAAACCTCAGTTGAGGAACTGCTTCCATCACATTGGCCTATAGGCATGTCTGTGTGGCATCTTCCTAATTAATGATTGATTGGGGAGGGCCCAGCTACTAGGCAGGTGGTCCTGGGTTGTAGAAGAGAAGCTGAACAAGCCATGGACAGCAAGCCAGTGAGCGGCACTCCTCCTAGTCTCTGCTTCAGCTCTGACCTGGAGCTCCTGCCCTGCTTTCCCACATGATGGACTGTGATTGGACCAGTAAGCCAAATAAAACCTTTCCTACCCGAGATACTCTCGGCATAGTGCTTTACCACAGCAAGATAAATCAAACTAGGCCATCCTCCCTCAGGTTCCCTCTCATCCTACCATCCCCACCACAGCCTCCACAAATCATTTTATCCAGAAAAAGAATCCCAAATGCTTGCACCCAGGTGTTTGTGTAATTTTTTTTCCCTTTGGAGAAAAGTTATTCCTCTGGAGACACTAATTTTCCAGACTCCTTGAGGTACAGCAACTCTAGGAGCTGACTGTGACTAGCGTAGGCTGGCTCCACAGTCTTACCTGGATCCTTAGGCTTGTCCACACGTGCTGGTTTCTCTTACCCCACTCTCTAGCACGCCCTTTCCTCTACCATTGATGGGGATGTCTTTCTGTACGCTGCAAATATGTGTTGCTCTGATTGGTTGATAAATAAAATGCTGATTGGCCAGTAGCCAGGCAGGAAGTATAGGCAGGATAAGCAGACAAGGAGAATTCTGGGAAGAGGAAAGCTGAGTCGGGAGATGCCAGCCAGCTGCCCAAGGAGCAACATGTAATGGGACGCAGGTAAAGCCACGGAACACGTGGCGACATATAGATTAATAGAAATGGGCTGAGTTCAAGTGTAAGAGCTAGTCAGTAATAAGCCTGAGCTAATGGCCAAGCAGTTATAACATAAGCCTCTGAGTAATTATTTTATAAGCGGCTGTGGGAACCTGGGGCCTGGCGGGACCCGGACAAAACTTTCTCTTACATACCATAGATCTTGTTCTTGCTTCTGGTAGTACCAGGGATTGAACCCAGGGCTTTGTGTGTACTAGGCAAGGGCTCTCTACCATTGACATACCCTTAGCCCATTTTTCACTATTTTATTTTGAGGGTGGGTTTCCCTAAATTGCTGCAGTGGGTTTGAACATGTAATCCTACTAACTCAACCCCTGAGTAGCCTCTGAAGTAGTTGCACTACAAGGCTTGGCTCATCCTACTTTTTTCCTCCTAACTCCTATTCATCCTACAACACCCATCTCTAAGAGAGAGACTGCTGTACTTCTGACCACTCAGCAGAGGAGAATGTTAACTCCCAATAACTAACAGAAACTACTAATTACAGAGACTCTGTATGGAAAGATAGCCGTCCTGAGTTAAAGTATATATACAATGAACTTAGGAAGGTGTACTGGTTAGGTTGTCAGCTTGACACATACTAGAATCATCTGGGAAGAGGGAACCTCAACTGAGAAAACACCTCCACCAGACTGGCAAGTCTGTGAGGGCATTTTCCTAATTAATGGTTGATATGGGAGGGCCCAGCCCACTGTAGGTGTGGTACCCCTGGGCAGGTCCTGGCCTGTAAAAGAAAGCAGGATGAGCAAGCTTTGGGGAGAGCAAGCCAGTAAGCAGCACTCCTCCATGGCCTCTGCTTCAATTGCTGCCTCCAGGTTCCTGCCTTGACTTCCCCTCATGCTTGAAATAGACCCTCTCCTCCCCAAGCTGCTTTAGGTTAAGGTCTTTATTACAGCAATAAAAACCTAACTAAGACCATGATAAGGATCTGAACAGGGCTGGGTCACACCTGGACAGAGATCTCGCCTGGCTTTCTTTACCTTAGGCTCTACTGAAACAGAGCACAAAGATCTGAGATGATGCTCTTCTTTCAAACTGCTTTTCTCCTCTTTTTTAATTTTTATTTTGTATGTATGTATTACTGTTTTGTCTACATGTATGTGCACCACGTGAATGCCTGGGGCCCTTGGAAACCAGAAAAGTGCACTGCATCCAGTTCTTCACTGGAACAGGAATTATAGGAAGTAGTGAGCCACCACTCGGGTGCTGAGAACTGAACTAGGGTTCTTTGTAAGAGCAGCAAAGGCCCTTAAGCCCTGAGCCACCTCTCCAGCTCCTGAATGAAGAAGCTCTTACACAAGGACCACTGAAACGCCATTAGCCCAGAAAGGGCAGCCTGAAAAGAAGCAGGGCAATGAGGGACCCTAGATCCCAAAATTTGGTGCAGCCTTTGTGCATAGAACCTCGTTACAACCAAAGCATGTGCAAGGCCAGTGAGTCCTGGGAGCAGGTTCTGCTTTAGTGCAGAAAGCTTGACTGGTGACTCAGTTTGTTCTTACATTTCTTATTTTCCCAACGTTTCCTCCTTTGATATCGTAAAGTTCCAACTTGTCCTAACTGTGCCACAGTGAACTTGAAAGCAAAGATTTCTTTGACCTACTCTTCGGCTTGAAGATTTGAGAACCATCAGCTTCCTAAGGAGAGAAGACTGAGAATGAAAATGTACTTCAAATGTGACCATCTCCGGAAGGAAGAGAGATTGAGAGGGCAAGAAGGGCTGTGGAGCCCAGTCATTCTTCCCCATCCAAAAGGTCTCTTTTCAATACTGTATCTTAAATGTAGTGGTTTTGTTTTATTACATAATATTCTTGGCCTGGGTGTGTGACTCAGTGGTAGATGCTTGCCTAGAACACACAAGGCTTAGATAAATTCCACCCCCAGCACCACACACATACACAAAACAAAACCTATACTCTAAAGTTTCTGTTCCTCAACTGTGAGCACCACTGCCGTACACACACACACACACACACACACACACACACACAATGAGAACACATCAGTAACTCAACTGTCTAATAGGATGAATGAAGCAATGCTTGGACTTGGCCATTTAGTCCAATACTTCCCCACAAATGTGTATTTGTCTACATAAGGTTCTCATGGGTCATCGAAATATTCACTCAACAAATATCAATTAAATCCAGAACAGTTAAGACGCTGTGCTTCCAGAAACGGGGTGGAGGGAGATCCTCTAACAGTCACTGACACAACAAATATTGAGAGACTTCTGCATGCCAGGCACTATGTAGATCACTACAATCAATGAGACACACAAAGCCCCCTAGATAATTCAAAGAACACAAAACAGACATGAAGTATGTCTATTACTGTTTAGAACAAAGACTGTTAAGTGTTTCCGAAGGAAAACATACAGGCTATAATGAGTCATAAGTGGAAAAAGGAAAATGAGGGTCTCCTAAGAACAATGCTGTATGACATTATTTGTAGCTGACTCTCGTGGTTCAATAATGAATTGGCAAAGCAACTAATGGTAATGTCTTTATAAGTGCTGGGGAAAAATCAATGTTCTGTCTTCCTATCTTTAGCATTATATCAAGAGGCACTAACATTGATTTTGAAAAGCAAGAACACACAGATCAATTCTCTTTTAGTGAAAACCGTAACTAAAAAATGCTCCCTAAAACAGTTTACTTTCATGGCTGAGTGGCCCAAAGAAGCACAGACTTGCCAACTTGAATAATAAAATTTATGGAGCCAAGGACCCCGGATTTCTATAAGGGTCTATTTAACAGTAACTCCACAATAAGATAAAATCTGTTATATACACTGCAAACTAGGAAAGCAAAAGATAACTAAACACTGCACTTCCTTCATCCTGTGATGAAATGAAACTTACTCTTCACTTTCTTCCACATATACTGTTAGCTTCTCTGGACACTGAACTATTACCTCCACTAACGTTATTTCCTTCAAGGAAAAGCCACTGGAATGGGAATTGGGTGCTTCCAAACTAATCTACAGGAGCAGAGGTCTGACAAGCTTTCTCCTCCTCTGACTTGATTCAATGAACTTATGAATTGCTTACAAGTTAGAAATCAATTTCATCTCTAGTAATGGAAAGGGACATTTATCAATATAGTTCTTCAATATATTTTATGGAAAATATTCCAAGAAGATAATTCCTTGACAAAAAAAAAAAAAAATTAAGCCCAGAAACAGTCTGATGCAGTCTAAGCATGTGACACCAAAGGAAAAAATTAAACACTGTCATAAGACTTCTTTATGAATTTCAAAAGGCTCCCACATCCACTTCACTCAGTTTCTTCTGTTCGCCCGGGACTGAATGCCACTTAACATATGTTGGCAATGTTTCCCCACGGATCTACATAGGAAATGAAGCAGGCGCCATTTATATCAAGCATGATGCAGATGAAGATGTGTAATATCTTCATCTTGTAACATGCAATACACTCTCCCTAGTTATGTTCAAGAACCTAAGAAACAAACCAAGTAAAATTGCTTGAATTTACATTATACAAAGTGCTGAAACGATTATTTTTAAAAAAAAAAGTGAACACTTTTGCTCTCCCTTTGCAATTTTAAGAGTCATGGAAGAAAAGTACCTCAGCATGGGACCAACTTCTATTAAGAAAACCTAACTACTTGGTTGAAGCTAAAAACCCAGATAGTCACATACCTCTACCGTGTTACAACTGTTTTTAGAATGCTTGTAGATATTACCCAAGTAGTAATTTCATATCTATTACCCCAGTTCCTATATTCAAGCGCCATTCCTCTGAAAATCAAAAACGCAGTGCAAGGGAGAATACCGAAGGCAGAACTAGAGTTACTTACGCTAACTAAGCAAACGGAAAGGAAGCAGGGAATGGGAAGGAACTCAAGTAGCTCTCTGCAAAAGTGATGGCTTGCAAGTTCCAGACACTTCCCCTTGAGCTCCAAAGACATAAGATTTTAGGAAAGGAAGGCACTACAGGCAGAAGCCCCAAGTTACTGTCGTCACAATTTAACAGTCCTTGAGTTCAGTGAAAGATGTCCTGGAGATACACAGATCGGTGCACTGTATAGAAGAAAGCAGTGGCGTTCTCCTTCTCGTTTGGGGAACCAAGAACTGGACGAACTAGCGTCCCCAAATCATGCCGGTGCAGCAGTGGGCTTCTTCCAAGCTAACACACCTGCAAGGCCGGGCGGCTCCTCCCTGTGCCCCTCCCATCTCCGCAGCTAGACCCCGGTCTGGTGTCCCGTGTACCGTTAGCCCAAGGGCCACTTGACTCTGCCAGGAGCCAGTCCCTACGGCCGAGGCCGATACTCTCGGAGCCGAACCAGTAGGCGCGGTCTCCACTCCCACCAAGCCCCGGCCGGCCCTCCGCGCGGCCGAGGAGCAAGCAGTCCATACCTGTCTTCCGAGACGCTGATGACACCCTCCTCCTTAGGCACGATCACCGCCATGTTCACCACCTCCTGCGACCCCTCGACCCGCTGCAGAAGGATCGGCTTGCGGGTCAGGGGCTGGGGCTGGATCTCCGCCGCCATCGGAGGGGGCGCGCCCGGGGAGCAGCCGACCGCGTCGGGGGGCTGGGCTGAGGAGACAGTTCAGGCTCGCGTACAGGATCGGACAGAGATGCAAAGCGGGCCTTCGGGAGCTGGCGACCATAGCCCTGCCGCCTGTCCAGGGAACGTGCCCGCTCCGGCTTCGGGAAGCAACACCACCGCCACACCGGCCGCAAGCCGGCGCCACCTAAGAGCTGTCTCTTATACACATCTAGATGTGTATAAGAGACAGACACACACACACACACACACACACACACACACACACACACACACACACACACACACACACACACACACACACACACCTGTCTCTTATACACATCTAGATGTGTATAAGAGACAGATGCCCCACCCTCTCCAGACTCCAGAGAATGGGGCGGGGAAAAGCCTGCGTCATCCTGGCCAGGAAGGAGCCTGTAAGAAGGACAGAAGCTAAACTTAGTTGAGGAGAGACTGTGCATGCGCGCAGATGACTCGCTTCTAGGTTTTAACAACAATGCACCGGGGAGGGCGCTGTGCTCTCGGCCAGAATCAAGCACCCGCTCCTGCAGGCACCGCGTGGACTCCTGGGTGTTGTAGTTTTCTCCATCCTCCCCTTCCTTGTTCCAGAAGGCCTTACTTAACTCCCACTTCTCAGCCCTGGAGGAGAGGTGTAGCTAAAGGAAGCCCAGCGGCTTCTGTGGGTTATTGCCCAAGTCATTGTCAGAACTAATATCTAAGGGGGAGAACTAAAGGGCAGGCCCTGCTGAGCAAGACTTCCCCCTGTGTCACACTGCCACCCCTTGTAGTAGGGTATGGGGGTGAGGAAAGAAGAGACTCTCATACAGGCTTCTTTGGGGTTTGGGGATCATGATGTCAATCTTTGTGTTATATGACTAAAGGACCCACACTTGAACCTAGGCCCTTTTGTCCGCTCTTGTTTCCAATCCTCAGCAAATAAATATTTTTGCTTTCTCCGGTGACAATGGACAGTTAATATAATAACAATAAAATATAGAATGACTATAATAAAGAGGATAAACGTTGACTGGGCTGTGGAAAAATTGGAACTCCTTCATACACTGCAGGTGGGAACGTAAAATGGCTCAGTCTCTTTGAAAAAAAAATGTAGCGTTGCTTCAAGGAATAAACACTGTGCTATTGTCAGATAGAAACTCCTGACAACTAGGTATCTGTGGTGTCTATTAGCATACCAAAGTGCATGCTGGCCTCCAAGCTCACTCAGTAGTACCTGTGGCTCTTCTCAGCTCTTTTCACCAAGCTACCCCTACCCGAAACTTCTCAAGCTCACTGGCCCCANCTTCTCATTCCTATATAACCCTGACATTTATGCCTCCCTCCCTCACCCACCTCCCCACCCCAGCCCTCTACAGGCAGTGCCACCCTTTGTATAAAAGGGAGAACCCTCTTACAAGCAGTGTTCCTCTGTGGTGTCTGCTCTAGTTCCTGCCTCAAAATCCTGCTTTAGTTTTCCAAGGTGAAGGAAGGTAACTTGTAAGATGAAATAAGCCCTTTCCTACCCCAAGTTGTTTTTAGTCAACACTATGTCTTGGACAGTTCTGTGGGAGAAAGGTAGAGGAGTGAAGATCTTTCTGCTAGAAAAGTCATTGAATGTCCAAGAGATAATGTGTGAACTGNGAAGATAATGCCTAAAGAATAATGTAATAGCCAAGAAGTGCATATAATCTCAACGGGTAAAATGCTACAAACAGTGGGATATTATTTAGCAATAAGAAATAAAATACAGATACATGTTACACATAGGAGAACCTTGAAAGCAAAATGCTAAATAAAAGGAATCAGCCATAAAGGATCATTTGTTTTATTTTAAGATTTCACTTACATAAAATGTCCAGAGGAGGCAAATCTACAGGACAAAAATCAGAGTAGTGGCTGCACANAATTGGGAAAAGGAGGATTAAAGCAGTCTGAGGGCTGTTTTGGGTTCATGTATGTCCATGTGCCTGATGCCCAAGGAGGCAAGAAGAGGGCTTTAGATCCCCTGGAACTGGAGTTACGGACAGTTGTGAGTTCCCAGTGGGTGCTCTGAATCAAATACGATTCCTCTGGAAGAGAGTAGCCAGTGCTCTTAACTGCTGAGTCATCTCTCCAGGACTACTTTTTTACTTATTTTATATTATGTGTATGTATGTGTGCCTGAGTGTATGTATGTGTACCACATGTATGCAGGAGCCCACCAAAGTCAGAGGAGGTGGACCCCCTGGAACTGGATTTGCAAATTATTGTGAGCCACAGTATAGATGCTTGGATTTAAATCCAGGTCCTCTAACAAGTGCTCTTGATCGCTGAGCCATCTCCCTAACCCACTACCAAGGCTATTTTTGATAATTGGATTAAAATGACTTCTATTAGGTTAACTTCTCACTCTAGGATGGCCAATTATGGAAGACTGTCAGACAAGGAAAGGAAGGGTCACAGCAGACTCCACAGCCCAGGAAAGGAAGGGTCACAGCAGACTCCATAGCCCATTTTAGTAACAAACAACATGTATTTTTTCTGGCACATTCAGCAACCAAAACTGGCGATAGAAGGGTGTGTGGGAACCTGGGGCTCTGGAGTCATCTGATGAAATACACAGGAATCCAGGTGATTACAGCAGTCTGAGACCCATAGAGGTGGTGGGTCAGCCATAAATGGACATTAACCAATAGGTAGCCATACACCAGCCTGCAGGTAGGAATTCAGGAGCAAGGGTCAAATCCACGGCAACAGGGGAAAAAGACACAAAGGGCCTTGGAGGTGGAGGAACTGTGTTCCAAACCAAAGGGATGAGATAGGAGAGGAGTGCTTCACAGGGTGGCCTGAAGCAAACAGCTTAAACCTTTTGAGCCCTATCTTCCCCATCTGTAAGTTATGGGTGGCTTTTCCTCGTGCCAACTTTACACCATGGTTACACAAGGAGAGGAGGAGGAAGAGGAGATGGAGATCCTTCGTTTGGAGGAATAATCCCTGTGTCTTGCAAGNAACTGCCATAAAGGACAAGGGCAAGACATAAGGACTTGGAAGACNTTCAANAGGAGAAAGGGGGTAGAGGTGACACCTTTGTCTCAAGACAAAGGAATGTAATGGTGAGGAATGGATTACTAGTAAGGGGCATGGGTCACCAGTCAGAGTCAGACAGTCTCACAGGAGTAAAAGTCTCAGCTTTTCAAATGTCAAAAGTCTGAGGATAAGAAATCAAAGGGAACTTCTCTCCCCTTCTGAAGTCAATTTAGAATTCACTTTGGGATTTTAGTGAGTTTTCTTACTGACTCAATTTTGTAGTGGTGACTCGAAGACT
The DNA here is from genome assembly GCA_001675575.1 of Neotoma lepida. Taxonomy (NCBI): domain Eukaryota; kingdom Metazoa; phylum Chordata; class Mammalia; order Rodentia; family Cricetidae; genus Neotoma; species Neotoma lepida. The sequence goes on along the minus strand of LZPO01066363.1, from coordinate 151,348 downwards.
CTCCAGTGTACAGGCACTGTGAAAATCGTNCTTCCCCAGAGGAATAGCTTGTATTCCAGTCAAGAGCACTAGGAAACATGTCTTCTGCNGCCTTCTTTCCTCTTCCTTTCAGCAGCCATACGAGCTCCTTCAGCAGGAAGGTTTGGTGGAGACTGGCGATGTATGTTAGTGGTAGAGCACTAGCCTAACGTACTGGAAGCTCTCGACTCCACCCCCAGCACAGAAATAAATAAACGAATAAACAAACAAACAAATAAACAAAATAATAAATACCCTAAAGTCTGATGGTTCTGAAGTCTGACTCCACCAGAATNCCTGGTAATTTTTAAAAATGTAAATCTCTAGACTTTCTCCCTTAACCACTGAATCTGCTTTTTTTGGAGCATGGCTTGAGTACTGTAGAAAGTATTTCCAAGTACTTTTAATGTAGGGAGCACTCCAAGTCTAGTTTAAAATANCCAATAAAGAGCTCATGGGAAGATTGAAGGCAGTGTGGAAGTGGNGCCTGCAGGAGGAGNAATATCTCTGATCTTTTGTTCTTCCTCAAGGAAAAACCATGTAGGCTGCTGGATTTTCCACTGTTGTTAGTGTGTGCTTATGTTTAGGCAGGTATCTTTGCTATTGCCCAGTGAGTAAGAGAATAGCTGGTCTTCCTGTACTGTTGTTCTGGGAACTCTCTCTGTGTGTGTGTGTGTGTGTGTGTGTGTGTTGTATGCGTAATATATGTGCTGGTGCCATTGGAAGCCAGAAGAGGGTGTCAGATCCTGGGGAGCTGGAGGTAAAGGAGGTTGTGAGTCACTTGGGTCCTCTGCAAGAGCAGCCCACAGTCCTAACTGGGGGGCCATCTCTCCAGCTCCCGCTTGTTTGATTTTGAGACCATGTCTCATTGTGGAGCCCCAGCTGGCATCGATCTTCCTGTGATAATATTACAGGCTTATGCCGCAGTGCCTGGCTAAATGCAATAAATACAAGTTTTTTTATTTTTAATTTTTGTTTTTTGCCGGGTTTTGTCTTAATCTTCTTCTCCATTCCCCTGTTTTAACCCAGACAATATAAGCCAACAGTAAGGCTCTATACACACAGAGGAATGAAGCTAAATCTACCTACCTATCATCTACCTATTATCTACCTATCATCTGTCTATCTATCTACCTACCTACTATCTTTTTTTTTCTTCGAATTTACATTAGAGGGGGGAATGCACGCGAGAGCAGGAGTGTGGAGGTTAAAGGACAGTTTGCAGAAGTTGGTACTTTCCTTCCACTATGTGGGTGTCAGAGGTCAAACTCAGGTCACCAGGCTTGGCAGCTGGTGCCTTTACTGGTTGACCCATCTTGGCAGCCCAACTCCTACCTTTTTAAAATAGGCTTTATTTTGTACCAACATAGTCACAGTGAAATTGAGCCAAAGGCACAGTAAATTTTTATGTACTCCCTACCTTAACAGTCACGGTGTTTCAACTACCCCACATTTCCTACCACTGTGGANTATTCGTTAAAATCAGGGAGCTTACAGTGGCTGCCACCGTCACCCAGAATCTAGAGTTTCCACTAGGATTTATTCTTGAAATTGTTCACTCTACAGTTCTGGACAAACATAGACATGTGTCAACCACTGTACAATCACACAACACAGTTTTATTTCTCCCCAAGTCCTCTGTGTGNCAACTGTTCATCCCTCTTTCTCCTCAACCTCTATNAACCACTAGTCTTTTTACTGTCTCCACAGCATTGTTTTGTTTTGCAGGTCTGGGGATTGAACACAGGGCCTTGTAGGATATTTGTGCACTGTGTGAAGATGTATTGCTGTGATTGGCGTAATAATAAAAAAGCTGAA
>LZPO01066363.1:137797-149452 GCA_001675575.1 Neotoma lepida | reverse complement strand
GAGAGAGAGAGAGAGAGAGAGAGAGAGAGAGAGAGAGAGACTGGGAGGAGAAATCTAGGCACACAGATTTCACCAGCAGACTCAGAGCAAGTCAGACGTGCTGTACTAACTGAGCCATGTGGCAGAATATAGATTTAAAAATATGGGTTCATTAAGTTATAAGAGCTAGTTGGGAAAAAACCTAAGCTAAGGCCAAACTTTCATAATTAATAAGAAGTCTCTGTGTCATTATTTGGGAGCTGGCTGGCAGGACAGAGAAAGACTTGCTACAGGGCCTTGAATGTGCAGGGAAAGAACTTTAGCACTCCATGTCCCCAGGCTAGTTTCCCTGAGTGTTTCATAGTTGCAATCCTACAATATGTAATCTTTTCAGGCATTCTTTCACTTGCTAACCAGGTTTAAGGTTCCTCTGTGGTGTTTCATGTCCTTCTGACTCATTTCTTGTTATCATTGAGGAACATCCCATTTTCTAGCTGTACCATCCTTTACTTCTCTATTTACTTACTGAAGCCGTCTTGTTTGTTGCCAGGGTTCAGCAACTATGATCAAAGTAACTGCAAACATCAGTGTGTTCGCTTGAGTGTACACACAATTCAANTAACTTGAGTAAGCATGAAGGAGCAAGATTTCTGGATCTTATGGTAAGACTGTTTAGGTTTGTTAGAAACTGGCAAGCTATCTTCCAAAGTGGCTGTACTGTTCTGCGTTCTCACCAGCAATGCACGTCAGTTAGANCTACCTAAACGTNCGAGGACAATCAACTCTTGGAATTCTCTACAGAGGAGCTGAGAGAATAGAAGAAAACGAAATGATAATAGAATCCAGTCTTAGGGAAACGATGATGGAGAAAGGGAATGAGAAGGTTAAGGACAGGCANTGTGCATAATGTCCGTGCCACTACAAACACACTCACTAGCCCACTGGCTCTGGACTGGCNGAAGAGTCAGAGACNGCGGCTGAGGAGTTATGCTTCTTAGAAGAGCCAGAGCTTGGAAACCCCAAGGGCACGTGGTCAGGAAAAGTGAGGGCAGGGCAGCTCTCCAAAACCGTGGGTTAACCGAAGCAAGAACAGAAACCTCAGGGGCCTAGTAACCACAAAAGTCCTTGGTTTAGCTCAGGAATCTCAGCCTAACTCACCATTCACTAGACATTATCTCCATTCATTCTTTTTTCCGGAAAATATTTATTCAGTGTGTGCTGTGTGCCAGGTACTGAGCTGGACGCTGGATGTGNTCAGCTGTCTTCTGAAATCAAGGCTAGAGTTCAAAGCTGCNCTTACTTTGAGTTTATCATTAGAAGGCCTCTAGCTCTGGGACACAAGGAGCGAGTAAACAAGAGGAATTGATGTGACAAGAATTTAGTAAGTACAAGTCAGGCTTCACCTGAAGATAAGTGTTTGGTGAGAGCTACTGTAAATGTTCTACATCAAAGAGTATTTAGTAGAACGTACCAATAGAGCACCGAGACAGTCCCTATGGATAGTCAAACGGGGGAGGGATGTGGGTGTGACATATAGTGTTATTTAGGCAAAATGATTTATTAACTTGGAAGCACAAATATAATCATAGTTCCTTGGTTAAGGAATGAGCAATTTATATCTTGTGACAAATCTGGCAATAACATATCTTTCAACAGGTGCCTGCTTTTTGTTCAATTTTCCACTGCAAATTATACAAATGAGAAAGAAAACTGGTTCCGTTGATGAAGAATGAGCTTGTCTTTCTCCTCTAGGACATTAGTAGAAGTCCACTGGTTAATGACAAAAAAAATTGAATGCTGTCCCTAGAATCTGTAGTGATATATTGTGTACCCTAATAAACTTTGCCTGAAGATCAGAGAACAGAACAAGCNACTAGATTAAACATAGAAGCCAGGCAGTGGTGGCACACACCTTTAATTCTAACACTTGGGAATCATACACCTTTAATCCCAGCACTAGTAAAGTTGAGACAGGAAATGATATGGGTGGGCAGAGAAAGGTATATAAGGCATAAGGGTTTTTATTAAAAGACCATTTTGAATTCGTNTTACAAGAATCCTGGCAGAAATGGCATCTGACATTCTTTGGATACATCTGATGAGATTTTTAAATACTTTTCATATGCTTCAAAGGCNAGCAAAACATGCATAGCTCACCTTAGATGAAGCAACTGCTGTCATATGTACCTCTGCCTCATCAACATGGTCTCCTGCAAAGCGCTCCCCACCCTTGACTTCACATTGTAAACTCCCTTTAAGCAGACACTCCCCTGACCTCCCACCACTGGCATGGGGTGCAAGGCCTCACAAGGGATCACAAATAATGACAATCAAGGTAGAAAGACAGACCCTTTGGATCTTTTCAAAATAGTTTCCAGTGAAGTGGCGAGGAGGTGTCATCGTGCCTGTGCTTCTGTCGACAGAGTTGACTTGGTAATTTATCCTAGAGCTCAAAGAGATCGGGATGAATGTTTGTTACCCAAGACACTTCTGAAGACATTGGTTAGGATCAGGTTGATGACCCCGAAGAGCAGCAGATGTCCAGGGAAACGGGCTCTTGTACTGAGGGATTTAAACGCTATTCTTTTACTGCCCCTGCTATTATGTCTCTGGCAGAAAACAAACAAACAAAAGCAAAACCAAACAAAATCTTTAAAATGAAGAAAGCACTGTATTGATAGATAAAAATGTTCATAAAAGAACGGGAAGTCCTGGAGCAAAATGGAAACTGAGATGTTTCTGGTCCCCAAATAGTATTTCCCTACGTTGAGCTTCTGTGGCTTTCTGTGAGCGTATCCTATACACTCACAAATGAAGTTTTATTGTTTTATTGTTGTTTCTGAGAAAGGGTCTCACTATGTAGCTCTGGCTGCCTTGCAACTCCAAGTTCCTCCTGCCTCTGCCTCCTGAATGCTGGAATTAAGGTGTGTGTCACCACACCTGGCTGAATTTAAAACCCTGGTTTTCAAGACAGGGTTTCTCTGTGTAGCCCTAGCTGTCCTGGAACTCGCTCTGTAGACCAGACTGGCCTTGAACTCAGAGATCGACCTGCCTCTGCCTCTCAAATGTTAGGATTAAAGGTGCGCACCACCACCAAGCTGAATTAAATATTAAATATTTTAAAGATAATTCCCTTTTAAGATTGGCGGAGGAAGGATCTAAAAGTGACGGTGGAATAGTAAAAGAAGAAGAAACATGACTTGGGTTCCTCACTGGTCCAGCTTTGCTCTCTCCAAGCCATCCACACTGCAGCTACTTGTCTTTTAAAAGTCATGTCAGGGTCTGGAGAGATGGCTCAGCCATTAAAGGCTAAGCGTACAACCAAAAAGTCCTATCGGATAATGTCACCCCCTAATGTGACCAAATGCCTTAAGAGCTCTCTGTGTCTCTAGAGCAGACCCTGTTCTCATTGCAAGGTTTATTTTCCATCCGCTGTCAGCTCAAACCAGCAACACCTCAGAGTCAAATGGTTGCAGTGAGAAGCCACTCTGATGGCTTGTTTGAACATTGCAAACAGACCTGCAGCCGCTTCGTCAAAGTTTGGTCAAGTCACGGNCTCTGTTTCTTTGCTTTTCCTACTTGTTGACTTTTCTCATCCTAACAAAATAAGAAACAGCAATCTTAGGTTTGCGTGCTTCTCCCATGTCCAATAGCAATGAGTGTATCTCTGTCCCCTGAGAAAGCCATGGCTAATTTGCTTAAGGCCTGGAGGACATGCTTTTTGAGAACCAGCTGTGGCAAAAGAATGGATTGTGGTGACTGGGGCCCACCCAGGAGCTGGGAATGAGGTCAGTTTTCTTAACTCTGTGACTAGGAAATCTGAATGGGAAGAGAACAGATGCTGAATACGGAGCTCCAGAGTCTGAATTGCCTTCCATTCCCCACCTGCCTCCTCGGATGCTGTGCTCCACCTCAGCTGCTGGTACACCTCCCCACCTGCCTCCTCAGATGCCATGTTCCACTTCAGCTATCTGGTAAACTCTTACTCTCTCAACTTCTGATCCACTTTCTCATCGTTTGTAAAGCCATCCTGCTACTCCCTTCTGTGTGTGATTGCACTCTTCATCAAATCCAGAGCCTCTCACATCTTCATCAAATCCAGAGCCTCTCACATCTAAACAAATACTCCACCACCGACTACATCTTAGCCCCTCCATATTCTCACTGTGTGTCACAGCTGACTTGAGATCTTGTCTCTACTGGCACATGGTCTCCCCAGATAGAAGGCTAAGTCCCTGGGGAGAATCCCTGTCTTTCTTTCTTTTTTTTTTTTTAAGGTTTATTTATTTATTATGTATACAGTGTTCTTCCTGCGTGTATGCCTGTAAGCCAGAAGAGGGCACCAGATCTCATTATGAATGGTTGTGAGCCACCATGTGGTTGCTGGGAATTGAACTCAGGACCTCTGGAAGAATAGCCAGTGCTCTTAACTGCTGAGCCATCTCTCCAGCTCCCTTGTCTTTCTTTTCTTTTCTTTCTTTTTTTTTTGGTTTTGTTTGTTTGTTTGTTTGTTTGTTGTTTTGTTTTTCAAGATAGGGTTTCTCTGTGTAGCCCTGGCTGTCCTGGAACTCACTCTGTAGACCAGGCTGGCTTTGAACTCACAAAGATCCACCTGTCTCTGCCNCCCGAGTGCTGGAATTAAAGGTGTGCGCCACCACCACCAGGTGTCTTTCTTTTATTTTCTTCTCCTCCTCCTCCTCCTTCTTCCTTGAACTCTTGGTACTATGAAATGACCAGAACATACATATAAGCATCCCCTCGTATAATTTCTGGGGTTAATTAATTTTGCTGAAAGTCCTTTCACCAAACTGTGCTCTCCCTGTTACAGGAGTGGCCTGCTCTGGTATCGTGAACTGAAGAGACAGCTCTCAAAGCTTTCACTGGANCCCAGGACACCAGCAAGTGGGAGAAGAAATGGCAGTCCCCGATCTACACCCGTGTTTCCTTTATTATCCCTAGTCAAAAGGAGGGAGTATACCTGAGCACCACTTTCTCCACTCTTATCTCTGCTTTCCCTCAGTTAACAGGATCTGAAGCTGAGGACTCAGTAGCAGTGCTCAGCTAACTCATACAANGCCCTGGGTTCCAGCCCCAGAACTTTAAATAAATAAATAAGTTCAGTAATAGTAGTGGAGGAAAGGAATCAAATATTTCAAAAGTAAGAAGATAATTATTACTGTTAATAGCTTTTAGTACANTTACTTCTGGTTAGGTGTGGGATCTATAGCCAAAAAATGTAGAAAGCAATTGGGGATTTCAGACAAACCAATTATGAGGAGGCAAATGAGCTTCACTCTGCAAATACTAATGTTGATGGTGATAATTCACATATTCTAAAGCAGTGCTTCTCAACTTTCCTGAGGCTGCGACCCTTTAATACAGTTCTTTATGTTGCTGTGATCCCCAACCATAAAATTGTTTTTGTTGCTACTTCATAACTGTGATTTTGCTACTGTTACATTACAGACTGTAATGTAAATATCTGTATTTTCTGATGGTCTTTGGGGGTCATGACCCACAGGTTGAGAATAGCTGTTCTAAGGGGTCCTGAGACTCAGTGATGACACATGCATCATTATAGATGCTTCCATCTCATTCAAATTATAAAGTCGGCAGAAGACAGCTCTATGACTTCGGTAAGTCACATACAAATGTAACTGCTAGGCCCCATTAGTAAGTATNAGATGGTACACTGCAAATAATGTGTCTTCCCGGCCAGCCACAGCATCATTTGACTGATTATGAAGGGAATGATCAGTACAAGATGGTGTTAGTCAGGGAAAGCTCTTGAAGGGGCCAAGTCACTGATTTCTGAACAAGAAGCTAACATGAAATAGATCATACTTTTAAAAATGTTATCTTAGCAACAGGATAGAAAAGGAAGTGAAATGAGGGAGCCCAAGGCAGAAGGGTCAGGTAGGAGACGNTACCATAAACAGAATGATGGGAGCCATCCTACTGTAGGGTTGTGGAATACAATGGAAATGGTTTAGCCTGAGCAACACTGCCTACTGCACGACAGCATGGGCTTTGCAGCTAACCTGGCTTGGACTCCAATTCCAGCCCTACCACTCTCTACTCATGTTCCTTGGGTAACCCGTCAGCCTACTCTAAGTCTATTGTCTCATCCACACACACAATCAAGAGATGCTAGCCCACTGTGAGTGCTCATCACGTCACTGAATATCATTCCCGACTGGAACGAAGCAAGCTATTCTTTCTGCTCCTGGCAGTTAGTCCACAGGCACGTGCTTGTGCAGGAGGCAGGAGGATGGAGAGCTCAAGAGTAGCCTGGGTCACATCACAAGTTCAAGGCCAGGCTGTGCTGTATCGGTAAACTGTCTCAAAAACAAAGCCACTGAAATAAAAATAATAAACCGTCACTGAAATAGGGTCTGAACGTTATGCTCTGCCTCTTATTTGGGCCCCTACCTGTTTCTAGCCACCTGCTTTCCTATGGATGCTCTGAGTTACCTAAGCACTTTCTACAAAGCCCAGTTCCAAGTAAGTTATTGTTGGGTCCCAGGAAATTCCTTTCCCCAAAGTCTGATATTTAGACAAAAGCCAGCAAGCATTCCCTTAGGGACTTGAGAAGATAGCTCATTCTCTTATCTCTGGCTAAAGGGACATATGGCTCTTCAATTAACCTATGCCTGTGGTACCTGTTAGCACATCAAGGTCTATGCTAGCCTCCAGGCTCTCTCAGTCCCTACTTTACACCTGTACCTGTTACAGAGTCACCCTGGAAGGTATACCCTGACCCCTACCTCCCAGCCCCTGAGCTTCACTTCCCTTCCTCCAGCTTCTCTTTTCTCCTATATAACCTAGCCATTTTGTCTACATACTTTCTTGGCTCCTTGTTCCTCTTCTGGCCTCTTGGTCTGTGGCTCCTCTCTTTTAGTCCCTCCCCCCTTTTCTCTCTCCCCTCTTCCCCTCTCCCTCTACACTCCTCATGGCCTGGGTTCAGTATAGACCCTTCCAGATGCCTCTGGCTGTTCTCTCCCTCATATCTACAATAAACCTTCTCAACCATACCTTGGAGCAGTCATGTCCTGTTTTTTCATTCAGTTACCTACTGTTAGCAAGAATCTGGACTAGAACATAATCTCTGGGGGTCGGGGGTTGGCAGGGGAGGTAGTTTTGAGGACAGAATAAGATAAGTATATAAAGCTCTGACTTCGGTCCTTGCCACAGGGAAATGCTGCTAAATGGTTTGTCTAAGGAAAAATAGTATGTGACAGAGTGTCAGATTTTGATTACTAGGTTCAGGAAAGAATAAAAGAGGAAGTAGGGCAGGGTATGTAGCTCAGCTGATAGAGTGCTCACCTAGCATGCAGGAGGCCATGNATACCTCAGCACAGTATGAATGGAGTGTGGTGGGGCTCACTTAAAATCTTTGCACTCAGATGGAAGGAGGAAGATCAGAAATTCAAGGCCATTCTTAGCTGCATAGTTAGTTTGAGAACAGCATTGGATGCATGAGACCCTCAAAACAAACAAACAAACAAACAAACAAACAAACAAACCAATAGGAAGAGTGGGGATAACAGCAAGTTTGCATCTTTTCTAACTTATATAACAAGGCCAGAGGAGCCGACAGACTGCTTGAAAATTGTTTGGCAACAGCAAAGGTAGAGCTCTCCATGTACCCACTGAGAAGACAGTCTTGCGGACAAGGCAAAGTCCAAACTTGTTAGGCAGACACATAGATACTTCATAATCTGTCCCAACCTGCTTTCCGAGACTGAATCTTGTCAATTCATGAAAAAAGCGCCTGCCGAAGGTGTCAGCCCAGGCTGTCTAATATGTCATTCTGTGCCTTTGGACACAGAGTCCTCTCTGTCTTTTATCCTTTCGTTCCTTTTGTGCTGAAGGTCAAACCCAGGGCTTCATGCATGTAAGGCAAGCTTTCTACCACAAAGCTACACCTCTGGGTGGAATGTCTTACTTACCCGCCAGCAACTTGAGCTCCTCATTTAAGATACGGTTGACACTAGTTTACATGCTTTCTTCTCCATGAAGCATTCGAATATGAGAGTTACTTCCTGCCTTCTCTAGATTATCACAAAATTCCATTGATGTCTCTATAATGAATCACATCCTATTCTCCTCTCTCTCTCTCTCTCTCTCTCTCTCTCTCTCTCTCTCTCTCTCTCTCTCTCTCTCTCCCCCTCTCTCTTTTTTAGACAGGATCTTTCACTGGCCTGAATCTCCCTAAGTAGCTAGGCTGGTTTACCAGCAAGCCCCAGGACTCTGCCTGTCTCAGTCTCCCCAGTGCAATACCCAGCTTTTTAAAACTTGAATTCTGCAGATCCAGCTCAAATCCTTCTGCTTGCAAGGCAAACATTTTACTGACTGAGCCATCTCTCAGCCTCCCGGTTGATTCTAGTTTTCTCTTTATAGCTGTCACTTGTGGTCCAGGATAATAGAGACNATGATTAGTCTTCCCTGGCTTGCCGCTATCTGCCCTATCACAATACTTCATAGGTTCATTTCTGAACAACACCTACAATATTGTTTTTGGAGAAAAAGAGGCATGATTGTAAGATGATGGATTTTATTCAACAATCCACAACAAAAGCCAGTTTGTTTATTTGTTAATCTATAACATAATAATTAGTGTGCTTGAATTTCCTAGATCCTTCAGGGAGGACATAAACTCACCTTATATCCATAGGCTTTTGTTCATCAGATGCAATAAAGTGATTAAAATTTTTTATGAGATGTTGCTTCTCTGTAACCAAAGCAATGTGGCTACTACAGAAGAGAGGTTGGCTAGGGCTTGTTATCACAGACCAACTAGCAGGCCGGGTTGTGAGTGTACACATGTGTGCGTGAGACCAACTAGCAGGCCTAGTTGTGTGTGTACACATGTGTGTGTGAGACCAACTAGCAGGCCTAGTTGTGCGTGTACACATGTGTGCATATCCTTAGTTTTCTCTAAAGATATGTTTCTATTCTAGTTCCCATGGTTCAACCAACTCATCTTACCCCGATAGGAGCCTCTAATGAAAATAAATATTTCCCTCAATCTCTTTCCAGTTTAGGCTTAAGCATATGATTTTCAAGGAACACAGCCATGAGGTCAAATTTTGATTATTTTCCTTCCCAATACCCCCAGACATTATTCTTTTAAATGTTACTTCCCGCCATCCCCATACTATTCTTTTGAGTATTTTACTTCAAAGATTTTANAGAATTCCTTTGCAATAGTTTAGCTGGGATTATAGGTGTGTTATGGTCATAGTTAGGGTTCTGTGCTAATTCAAAAATCTACACAGTATAGTCTCCCAACCCCTTCTTCCTCAGTCCCAGAANTTCTCCACCATGGGCACCAAACAGTCACTTTCCTATGCACCCTGCCAGAGGGGCCTTACACANGAGGAAATGGTAATTTTCTCTTGTGGTCTTTATACAAAATGTAGCTTGGCATACACAGTCCTGCTTCTTACTTGTTTCTACTAGTAATTTCTAGTCTTTTACTAAATTTACTAAAGACAGTANTTTCTGTCTTTCTTTCTCTTTCTTTTTTCCTTTGTTTGTTTGTTTTCTTCAGACAGGGTCTCACTATGTAGCTCTAACTGTCCTGAAATCCTGTATGTAGACTAGCTAGCCTCAAACTCAGATACCCTCTTGCCTCTGCCTTCTGAGTGCTGGGATTAAAGGCATGTGCCATGGAGCTGGAAAGATGGCTCAGTGGTTAAGAGGACTAGCTNCTCTTTCAGAAGACCCTGNTTCGATTCCCAGCACCCACATGACAGTTCATAACTGTCTAGCTTCAGTTTCAGGGGATCTGACATCCTCACACAGACATATATGCAGGCAAAACACCAATGCACACAAAAAAATAATAAGTCATGAAAAAAAGGTGTGTGTCACTACACCCAGCTACAATTTCTGTCTTTAGGGCTTTCCATACCTTTTGGTCTTTTATGTAGGGGACTGTAATCTGTTCAACCGGTCCCCTGTAAATGGGCCTTTCTCAGATTTGCCCCATTCCTCATCTTATAAACATTTCAGCAGCCTCAAATTTCCTACCTAGCCTGTGCCTCCTGCATTCTGAGAAGCACTCTCTTATCTCACAAAGAAAACAGACACCATTGGCTGGAACTTCCGGCAATTTCCTGCCTCCAGNGTACCTTGGACATTGTGTTCTTTCACTAGCAAACAACATATAGCTCCTGGACTGTGCCTGCTTCTGTCTGGCCTCTGGGCCTCTCTCAATACCATTTTCACTCCCTTCGGTTTGCCTGTGAAACATTCTTTAACCTTTCAAACCCAAACCAGCATACCATCCTAGAGGGAGTCAACCAGTCACTTCTGTGTATTGTATGTGCACCTCACGTGCTTAATGGACCTTTCCCACCTTTGCACTTCATATGCTGATCTGAAAATTGTCTATGAGGCTATGTTCCCTCAAGTCTTGCAAGTNCCTGAGAGCTAATTTACATCAGAATGCCTAGCACTTGCCAGTGTCAGGTAATAGAAGCTACTCAATAAATATTTGTTGAATAGACAGCGCAAGAGATGTAAGTATACGCTGTAATAACAGGGACTTGCAGAAGTAGAAATGGATCGTCTGCTTTGCCTGTGCAGAGAAAACATTGTTGGACCATCCATGGAGACCCAGTTCCAGTCCATGGGAGAAGACCTCCAACCCGCTCACGGCTGCCTCCTCAGTGCCTAGAGGAAGGATTGGCTTCACTGATGCTGAAATANAATGAGGCCTCCCATTGTATTCGAATCTACAAAGGATGCCCTTCCACAGTCTACAAGGAAAACAAGAATGAGANAATCGGCTGCTTTCACACTAACTTGCTAACACCCAGTCATGGGTAAAATCTCACAGTGCTCANNGTGCCAGTCAACTTGTTAATAGCTTAACTCAAACCATTCCAAAAGTTGGCTTCTGTGTATGAGTGGTATATGCGCACACGTGTGGACCAGTATGTACTCTCACGTAGAAGCCAGTGGAGGCTGGTGAGTGTCTTCCTCTATCATTGTTCACCTCATTTTTTAATAATTTATTTTTATTTTATGTGCATTGGTGTTTTGCCTACATGTATGTCTGTGTGAGGGTGTCAGAAGCCCTGGAACTGGAGTTACAGACAGGANTGAGCTGTCATGTGGGTGCTGGGACTGGGTCCTCTAGAAGAGCAGACAGTGCTCTCAACTGCTGAGCCATCTCTCCAGCCCTCCCTGACCTTATTTTTTTTTTTAAATAGGGTCTTTCACTGAATCTGAAGCTCACTGATTTGGCTAGGCTAGCTGGCCAACAAGCTCCCAAGATCCATCTGTCTTTGTCCACCAATGCTGGGGTTGTAGGCACATGAAGCCATGCCTTGAACTCNGGTCCTCTTGCTTTTACAGCAAGTGACCTTACCCACTGAGNCATCTACCCAGCACTCTAAAACTAGCTTTTTAAAAATGTTGCTATATTGTTAAGAGCAAAATATAGGCTCTATTGTAATGTTCAGTAAAAGGCATCTGGTTCAAGAAATGATAATATATGGTGTGCAGTTATAAAATGAGCAAGGAGCCGGGTGGTGGTGGCGCACGCCTTTAATCCCAGCACTCAGGAGGCAGAGGCAGGTGGATCTCTGTGAGTTCGAGGCCAGCCTGGACTACAGAGTGAGTTCCAGGAAAGGCGCAAAGCTACACAGAGAAACCCTGTCT
>LZPO01066363.1:79597-104052 GCA_001675575.1 Neotoma lepida | reverse complement strand
TCTTCTTCTTCTTCTTCTTCTTCTTCTTCTTCTTCTTCTTCTTCTTCTTCTTCTTCTTCTTCTTCTTCTTCTTCTTCTTCTTCTTCTCTTCTTTTTTCACAAGGATTCACAAGCTAAATGTTGGCCTTGAGTCTTGAAGGGAACTTTGAACTTGGGATTTGAACAATTTTGAAACTGTGGACTATGGAGACTCCTGGAGGTGAGCTAGATGAATCTTGAATTATGGGGGGGACATGAGCCCTTTAGGGTCTAGGGGTGAAATATTATGGTATAAAAAGATGTATTGGGGTAACAAGTTAACAAGAGATGGATTTCTAGTGGTTAATCTTGGTTATCAGCTTCATTGGATTGAGACATGCCTAGGGATTTAGGTAAAACTCTTTTCTAGCTGGGTGGTGGTGGCACATGTCTTTAATCCTAGCACCCGGGAAGTAGAGGCAGGTGGACTTCTGTAAGTTTGAGGCCAGTCTGGTCTACAGAGTGAGTTCCAGAACAGCCAGGGCCTCACTATGCAGCCCTGACTGGGTTTGGATCTCACAGTGTACAGATCAGGCTGGACCTCAATTCACAGAGAAACCCTGTCTTGAAAAACCAGAAAGAAAAAACAAACAAACAAAAAAACCTCTTCTCTAGACATCTCTGTGTCTAGAGGACATCTTTCTAGAGGATATTAGCTAGGAAGGAAAGAGTTCCCAGGTGTGGGAGGCATCATAGCATAGGCATAGCATAGGCTGGGGCCTGGATGAAATCCCATACACAAGCGCTATCTCTGTCTCTGTCTCTGTCTCTCTCTCTCTCTCCCCCTTTCTCTCTCTGTGTTTCCTGGACCTGTCTCTTATACACATCTAGATGTGTATAAGAGACAGTTCTAGAGGATATTAGCTAGGAAGGAAAGAGTTCCCAGGTGTGGGAGGCATCATAGCATAGGCATAGCATAGGCTGGGGCCTGGATGAAATCCCATACACAAGCGCTATCTCTGTCTCTGTCTCTGTCTCTCTCTCTCTCTCCCCCTTTCTCTCTCTGTGTTTCCTGGACACCCTGGTGTAAGCTACTCTGCTATGCCTTCCTCACCACGATGGACCAAAACCTCTGAAAACATGAGCCAGAATAGACCCCTCTTCCTTAAGCTCTTTCCTTAGGCATTATCAGAATGACAAGAATCTCACAGGTGTCCCTAAGCCACATTGCAGCTCCTCCCACTCATTCTTTCATGGACTCACACTGAGGGAATCCAGTTTCCATGTCATGCGGCCACATAGTAAGGAACTGGGAGGCCTGTGAACAGGAAAGTGAGACTGGAAGCATATCCTCCAGCCCCAGTCTAAGTTTAGACGACCCTGCACCTGCCAATAGCTTGGTTCATAAGAGACTGAAACAACTAGGTAAGCTGCTGTGTCCAGAGTTTTGTCTTGACACAGAGTCTCACTTCACTATGTAATCACAGCTATGTGGCCTGGAACTCACTGTGTAGACCAGGCTGGTCTTGAACTCACAATGGTACTTTTGCCTCTGCCTCCCAAATGCTGGGATTACAGGTGTGCCCTCATATGCACAGCTATAACTATTGTTCAAAGTCAATACATTTGGGGGTAATTTTTTTTATCAATAATAATGAAATCAACCATTCTGATTGATACTCCACCTCCCTCTTACTATAAATCCAAGCAGTTACTTCCTAAGCATGACTTGCCTGTCAACTCTGTCCCTTCTCAAATGCCAACACTATTGTCCAGGTCTGGACCACTACAATAGATGACTGGGTGGCCTTGCTGACCACCTTGCTGGGATGATCCATGGAAGGCTGTGGTTAATGTTTTTACTAAAATCCTTCCCTGGAGATTCATGTTTCATAGTGTCTATAGAAAACCGAGACAGGGCCTCACTATGCAGCCCTGGCTGGGTTTGGATCTCACAGCATACAGATCAGTTTGGACTTCAGTTCACAGAGATCGACCTACCTCTGCCTCCTGAGTGCTAGGATTAAAGGTGTGCACCGCCATATCTAACCTTAAGAGAAATTTTTATTTGGCTTTTAAAACCTGGACCATCATAGCCTTCTCTACTGCCAGTTTGTCCCAGGCCACTCTCATGCTTATCCAACTTTCAGGTTTCACTTTCATTCACAATCTTTCTTTTTTGAAAAAAAAAAAAGATTTATTTTATTTTTAATTATGTGCCTATATGTGTGTTATGCCACATGTGTATGGGTACCCAAGGAGGCCAGAAGCATTAGATCCCTTGAAGCTGGAGTTGCAGGTAGTTGAGAACCACCTGGTGTGGGTGCTGGGAATCAAACTCAGGTCCTCTGGAAGAACAGTACATTCTTTCACCTGTGAGCCATCTCTCCAGCCCCTCATCCCCCTACTTTCTATGTGTTCACCAGTCAAGGTTATTCTTTTAACTAAGTGCTATAGACATGCAAGATGACTTCACCAGATTTGTTAAGAGTTGGAGAAAATGGAGGACGCTTCTGGCAACAGATGATCCTCATTATTGTTCATCTTCATTTGCGAAATTAGGAACATTTTAGAAACAGAAAAGGCAAGATACAGAAACCTGGCCTTTGTTATGGTTTGAATGTGAAATGTTCCCCTGGACTCATGTGTTAAACTCCTTGTCCCCAGCGGGGGTCGTCATTTTAGAAGGCTGTGGAGACTTCAGAAGGTAGGGCCTAGCTGAAGGAAGTGGCTCACTGGTACATGCCTCTGAGGGTTATACCCAGCCCCGGTCCCTCTCTCACAAGATTCCACAATGTGGAATCTTCCATCATCTGTTCCTGCACCCATCATTCTGCCTCAGGGTAGACCCAGAGTCAACAAAGCCAAGGGCAATGGGCTGAGACCTACTAAACTGTAAGCCTTCTGCCTCTGTTACTGCTCTGTCGCTGTGATAAACACCATGACCAAAAGCAACTTGTGAAAGAAAATTTATTTTGGCTTATGGTTGCAGAGGGTTAGGGTCCTTCTTTAATGATGGGGACAGAGTGGCAGTAAGCAGCCAGAGAAAGAGGCTGAGAGATCATATCTTTCACTGCAAACAAGAAACAGAATGAACTGAAAGTAGGGTGAAGCTACAGACTCTCAAATCCCACATGCTTCCTTCAGCCAAGCTGTGCCTCCTAAGCATCCTCAAACAATGCCACCAATCGAGAGACAGGTGTTCAAATACCCTAGCCTATGAGGGTCATTCTCATTCAAATCACCACGTCAGGGTATAAATCTTTCTTCCGTGAATGTGTTCTCTTAGGCATTTTGGTCACAGTGATACAAAGATTATTAACACAAATGATCTACTAAACTAACACGTAGACAAATAAACATGGGAAGGAGGTCATCTTTTGGGAATACAGGGGCAGGAATGAGGTTTGAAAGAAAGTGTATAAAGCTTTGCTTTCACTGCTGTGGGGCATTTGAGAAGTAGCCAACAAATGAATTTGAAGAGTTGGGCAAGCAACAATGACCAACTCAGATTTGGAGAATCCCCAACCAGTCACTCATCCCATACATAAATCTCCCATACCACAGCCCCACACAGTCATTTATAACAACATCCAGTGATAGTAGATTGACTTCTCCCTAAGAAAGTCAACTACATTTCTAGGGAAGGGTTTAGAAAGTTATGTTCTGCAGGGTTTTATATTCACACACGCCCTTCAGTCCCCACCTTCAGACCCCTCACTGTCATCCTGTCAGCTGAAGCCACACGAAGGCTGGGTGACATGTCCTCCTATCCCTTTTACGTTTAAATTCTTATTCCACAGAAACATGCACCTCATCTTCAAAGTCACAGGGATGTCATCTGTTCAGAGCTTGCTGTGGTTTGTGTATGTTTTATCACCAAGTCCATGTAACAGAAACTTAATCCCACAGTCGTATGTCTATGATATTTGGAGGTCAAGACTTTGGACAATAGAGTTAGGTGGGGTCATAAAAGTGAGGCCTACATATGCCATTCATGGCTTTATGAGAAGAAAGACTCAACTAGCATGCTTGCTCTGTCTAACCATGTGATGCCTGCGCCATGTTATGATGCAACAAGTAGACCCTTACCAAATATTGAGGAAAACGCTGTCCCTGTGCTCTTGGACTTCCTAGCTCCCAGAACCATGAGGTAAATAATCCTCTATGTCATATAAAGTACACAGGCTCAGGTTTGTTGTGATAGCATCTAAAAACAGATTATGATAATGTTGTTCAGGCCTTGTAGTGAATATGAGCTTTTTGGAGCCATTATCAATGGATTGATGTCTTTCTGTCTGTCTCTTCTTTCATGTGAGCACTGCTGTCCAGAGATGCAGCTGCAAGGAGTCATCTTACTGTAACTGCTTGGCCTTGAACCAAGAGCTTGAAGAAATTACTGTTCATTATACATTATTTGGTCTTTGTTATTTTTATTACAGCATCACCAATAAACCAGGAAAAATTTTCAATCACTCATTTGTTTCTTCAACATATGTTGCATACAATATTTAACTGTAAGAGATTTTTATTATAAAATAGACTAGACCAGTAGGTAGTTACTGTCTAAGGAATCAAAATGAGGAATATTCTTATGACTACATTCACCCTAGTAAACAAACGGTGAAATGTAGTTATATTCCAAAAATGTATGGACACAGCCTGTGCCTACAGTGTGAGTTTGTGTGGGCAACGGCTTCCCTTATGGTCAGTTGTGTGGGCATAGTCTGTGTCTATGGTTGGTTTGTGTAGGCACAGCCTGTACCTATGGTGAGCTGTGTGGGTACAGTCTGTCTTTATGATCAGTTGTGTGGGTAAGATCTGTGATTACAGTCAGTTCTTGTCTCTCTAGCCTTTTTGAGACAGAGTTTCAATGTAGCCTCAAATTTACTATGTAGCTTGGGCTGACCTTGAACTTCCAACCTTCTGAGTGCTGGGATTACAGCCACCATGTCTGGCTCATAATAAGTTCTAAGGAAAAAGGTAACCTATCAAAAATTTAACAATGGTTTGGGAATGACCTAGTTTGCTTTCTATTACTATGATAAAGACCATGTCCAAAAACTTGGGGAGGCAAGGGTATATTTGGACTACTGGTCTCAGTCACAATCCATGATAAAGGAAGTCAGGGTAGGAACTCAAGCAGGGAAGGAACCTAGAGGCAGGAACTGAAGCAGAGACCATGGAGGAATGCATGCTCTCCAATGGCTTGCTCAGCCTACTTTCTTACACAACACAGGCCTATCTACCCAGGGATGGCACTGCCTACAATGGGCTAGGCTCTTCCACATCAATTATCAATCAAGAGAATGCACTGGGTGTATCATCACATGTCTTTAACCCTAGCATTCGGGAAGCAGAGGCAGACAGTCTCTGCAAGTTCAAAGCCAGCATGGTCTACATAATGGCTTCCAGGCCAGCCAAGGCTACACAGTGAGACCCTATCTTGCAGAACAAAACAAAACATCAGAAGAAAATGCTCCCATAGACTAGCCTACAGGCCATCTGCTGGAGGTACTTTCTGAGTTGAGGTTCCCTATTCCCAGATTATCCAAATTTGTGTCAAGTTGACAAAAAACTAACCAACTCAGGAGCTTCAAAATATCTGTGAAATACACGGTATTGGTTCTATAGTAAATATAAAATTAAGGAAAGTTGTAAATGACATACTCAGGAAAAGCTTCTAATATGGACTAAGACATGTTCTATAGGACAGGATAAAATAACAGCACTAAAAAATATTGTTAGGGATTTGGAGGGACAGATTGTATTTGAGAGAAATCCAGAAAGGCTTTTGTAGAGAAGTCTGTTAAGGCGTTTAGAAGGAGGATGCTGATGCATATACTTTGATGGGTGGATAGATTTGAAGAAGACTTGAGAGAAAACATTTGTGAAGCAATTAATGTTAACAATCACAAGCTGTATTTCAGAATGCTGACTTTAGGTAGAGGATTGTCCACAGATAGCTAGGATGCTTTCAGGACAAAGGCCTCAGGTGGTGGGAACTTGGGAAAATGGTATACAATGGTGAGTTGCTGTGGTTATCAAAGTTATTACCTAAGTACTGGGGTTCATTTATCATGTGGCCCTTCTAAGACTTTATGCTAAATCCTTTTCTCTTCATAATTATCTCAGGTTTTTTGTTACAGTGATGGCAGAGTGAAGGCCTAGTAGAAGGCAATATTTTAGAACACCCTTGAGAAACAGCTAGGGATTGATTGGTCCACTGAGTAAGGAGAAGGATTCCCTCCTGTGTCTTGGGAATCCAGAGGTACCAACTTGCTCTGAGACACACTCTCCACCCTTCCCCATTGAGCTCTTGGTCTGATGCTGACCCAGATTGTCCTATGCTCTTTGGCTTCCTAAGATGAGTTTAGTTAGAAGGGGTTTGAAGGAGAAGAGATTCTGAGAGCTTGCCAAGGGCTTGCTGGGACACTTATCCAAAGGTCACTCACTAGTCCTGTCAGGGGACCTACTATTCATGATTTTCCTTATAGGCTCCATGAGTTCCCTTTCCTCTTCCGTTTGGGTTCAAGAGACATAAGCACTCAGCTTCTGAGTCCATCCTACCTTTGGTCTTTTCCCTTAACCAGATGTTTGAATCAGCTTTCCACTATATAACAGATACTGCAAGCTTATTTTGCCCCACATCTTTAGACTTTCCAAGTGCGACCACTTGGCTCTATTATTTGGGGAACAATAGTGAGGCCCTACATCTCTATAAACCATGTTGCATAGCAAAGCAACTCACTTCATGGCCAGCAATCAAAAGAGAGGAAAAGGGAGAGGCTGGAGTACCATAACTGTTTTGATTGTCTTGTCCCCAATGACCTAAAGGCCCCCACACACAGTAGGATCCACCTCTTCAAGGCTTCACCATATCCCAGTGGGGCTGAGGAGAGCACCAAGCCATTAACCCACAGGCCTTGAGTGAGATCCAGATCTAAACTATTGCACCTGCCTGGGATCAGTCCCTAATAAACTCCACTAACTTACCCTAATGCTATACAGTTCATCCTACTTCCTGTAGGGACATTGACGTCACCTTTTACATTACACATGGCAAGCCATTGCAGGGACTGTTAAATGCTGACCCAGCATATAATTCTAAGCACCAAGGTTGTTCTGGTTTTGAGATAAAGTCCACTATATAGTCCAAACTGGCCTCTAACTCACAATAGTCCGGCTGTAGCCTTCCAAATGCTGCACCAGATACCATCATGCCCGGCAACCAGGGCTATTCTATCACCAACCAACAGTTTTTGTGTATTGGAATCTATAGCAAAATTTAATTTCAACTATAATTCTCTCTAGTCTTCAAACTCCTATCCAGATTGTGCTATGTGACTGAATAGAGACCTTTGTAATCAAAGTAAACTTCTGATCCCACACTTTTGATAGAGATGAGAATCCCTGCACAGAGAAAGCTTTACTCCTACACATAACGAAAGGCATCTCCTATACTTGATTCTCTTAAGATGCATCTACAGAAGTCTTCTGGGCTTTGCTGTCTCTCTGCTGCCAAGGGTTTAATCAGCAGAAGTTTCTGTAGCTATCACCTGGAATTAGCCTTGTCCCAGAACATTTCTGGGNCTAGACTGGTGGTTGTCATGTTCACTGATTTCACACTGACTATAACTTCTGTTCCTGTGCTGATGTGAGAAACCCAGTCTCTGGGACTGGGAATGTGCCTTGGATTTCATAGCCATATTCTCATTTCTTACTGTTGGAAGTTCCTGTTCTCAGCATTCCATTTGCTTAAAGCATGAGCATTGCTTTACTCTCCCAAAACCGATAGATTCCCTGGTCTCGAATGTTGAGTCTACTTAGCTGCCTCCATCGTGGTCCGACTTTTTGGTTTGTATCTGCTGTGCACACTTGCGTCCTCGTGTGCCCATTCTTACAGCCATAGAGCAACAGTGCTCCAATTCTTTCTTAACCAACTAACCCACAGAGCTGTCTCCATTCTTCATTGTTCAGCTTGACTGAACACAGTATGGCTCATTTCATTGCCACAGAAGCTTCACAGGGGATTAGTGGAATGGAACACATTTTCCACACTATGGTATGTGTTTCACAATACTGTGAGAATGTAGATTTCCTATACATNGATTCACTTAGAAAGTTAGTCCCTCGTTTTACAATGTAATAATAAAGGCTGAAGGATATTAGACAACTTTCCCTAGTTTCTAAGGAACAAAAGTAGGAAAGCATACATCCTTGTAGGGGAATTATCATATCAACACAAAGAGGGATGTTGGATAAGTTCAGGAAATTATGAATGAAAAATAAATTACTACTAGCTGAAGAGGTTATAAATTAGGAGATGGGCCATCAGATTGACTAGTGTCACTGGGGACCAACTGTGTGTATATGTGTGTGTGTGTGTGTGAGAGAGAGAGAGAGAGAGACAGAGACAGAGACAGAGAGAAAGACAGAGAGACAGAGAGAGAGAGAAGAGAGAGAGAGAGACAGACAGACAGACAGAGAGAAAGAGAGAGAGAGAGAAGAGAGAGTTTTAGAAGAAATTGATACATGGGATAACGGGGTGGGGTGGTCAAATGTGAAGGCAGAGAGGTAACAGGCCAGCAATCTGGAGCACAATTCCTTCCTTCTCAGGAGTTACCATCCTGCTCTCATCTTGTACCAAGAACAGAACCCAGGTCCTTACCCAAGCTAGGAAACGAGCTCTATACTGTGTTATGTCTCTAATCAACTTTTCTCTGAGGGTCCTGTTTAACTGACTGGATACTCCCTGCACATTGTGGAGGGTAATCTGCTTTACACAAAGTCTACTGACTTCATGTAATGTTGTCTAAAAAAATAATAATAATTTCATTGAGAAACAGATGACTAAATAATATGTAGGTACCATAATCAACTCAAGTTGACCCATAAATTAATGCTCACACCTAAGAAAAAAGGGAGGCTGCTAACTAGGGTAGGAGATGAACTCTAGGTGAATGTTCTGGTATTGTTAGATATCATAGTGTGAGGACAACAGATGGGGCGTAGAAGGCAGACAAGTTATAGTTCTACACTTCTATTTATTTGTAGAAAAGATTCGAAGGTTGTTAGGTCATTCAGCTGCAATATTTAGGAGAATGTTGGGTTTTTTTCTATGTTTGTTTTTGTTTCTTTTGCTAGTAGTGGTGTGATACACAGATGCTCCTCCCCTTATGATGCGTTACATCCCAGCAAACCTCTCTTAAGTTGAAGAGCACAAAGCACAAAGTACATTAAATTCACCTAGCCTGCTTGACATCATGGTTCGAAATAGCTTATTATAAATGTATGCAAACCACTTACTTTGCCCACCACAGAGTAAAAGTCATCCAACGTGAAGCCTAGTCTGTACAAAAGTACTACGACCAGAGAGTTTGGTACTGTACATTGCTAGCTTGGAAAAAGTTCAAAAATCAAAGTGTGACCCCTGGGTTCTCCTCAGCATGTGTTGCACCATTACAGAGCTGAAAACATCGTAAGTCAAATCACTTTGTGCCAAAGTTACAAAGGACAGGGCAAGGATGAGTGATACAAATCTATTGTCATGCAGACATGAAAAAATAAATTGATCATTTATTATGTATCAGGTATTACTCCAGTTTTCAGGTACATTATCTTATTTAATATTCATAACCATCCTGCACATAGATACTTCTTGACCAGTGGGGCCCTGTGACCTCCTCTACCCCTCCCAATGAACTTGTCCAAGATCTCATAACTAGTTAGCAGAGGAGAGAGGATGCAAACACAAGAATGATTCCAACCGAAGCCACCAATAACAAAGCTTACAGCAGTAGAATTCAGAGGGGGGTAGACCCTAATAACATTGTGACGTTGAAAGAAATTAGCAGCAAATCAGATATCCTGGAGCCAGAGACAATGATCACTGGCACATTTTTAATCTGGATACATATTATAGCAAGAGAAAACTACGGATGTTCAGGGAAAATCCAGCAGTCTGCCTTAGGAGCTGCTTTCAGACGATTCAGAGGCAAATCTGGATTTGTTCAAGAAATGCTTATTGAGGCAGATGTACAACGTGGTGCTCAGTGATCCAGCAGTGGACAAAGCAGCCTGACCTCATCATGCTTTCTGTGGAGAGACAAAAGCAGACAGAACATATGTAAATTGCAGCTTATGTCAATGACAGGTATTGTGAACAAGAACAAAGCAAGGAAGAGAAATAAAGAACATTTAGAGGCAGTTAGGGGAGCCCTTGCAGAGAAGCCACGAATTGAGGGCCTCGGGGAGGAGAAAAAGCCAGTCTTGCGGATGTCTGGAGGTGGGCACATTTCAGCTTTTAACTTTCATACTTGTACACAGTGTATTGTGATCCTCACCTCCCACCGCCTTCCCTTCTCTTACACCCCAACTCCTGGAGACCCCCCCTTCTTCTCAACTAGTCTCCTCTTTCTTTCCTGTCATGTAAATACACATGAGCTCCTTTTGGGATTGTTATTGAGACAGGGTTTCTCTGTGTTACCCTGACTATCCTGGAACTCCCTCTGTAGACCAGGCTGTCCTCAAACTCACAGAGAGCCTCCTGCCTCTGCCTCCCAAGTGCTGGGATTAAAGGTGTGTGCCATCACCACCTGGCTTGCGTGAGCTCCTTTTAAAGTTTTATTTTTTAATAATGTGTACTTGTGTATGTATGTATGTATGGGCCTGTGGAGGCCAGAGGCATCAGATTTCCTGGAGCTAGAATTACAGGCATTTGTGAGCTGCCCACCATGGGTGTTGGGAACCCAACTCAGGTCCTCTGGAAGGGTAGTACATACTCTAAACTACTGAACTGTCTCTCTCCTACCTTACTTATTAATTTGTTGATAATTTCATACAATCCATTTGGATCATATTTACCTCCACTCCTTCTAGTTCATCCCAAATCCTCTCCTCGAATCTTTACCTACTCTTTGTGTTTTTCTCGTTAAAAAAAAAAAAATTACTCAGTGACTTCAATTTGAGCCACCCACTGAAGTACAGTTGCCTAACTGGGAATCATATCCTTAAAGAAAACTGACTCCTTCCAGAGGCCATTGGCTGTCCATAGCTTCTTGGGGGATTTGGACCAGTGAATCTTTCCTCGCTCTGTGCTAGAATGTTAACTGGGTTGGTTTTTCAGGTCTCCTGCAGGCAACCACAGCTGCTGTGAGTGCAAGGATGAGTGTCCATACCTTGTCCAGAAGGCAGTTTTTTTGGGGGGTCTTCCCTGATTTCTAGCTCTTACAATCTTTCTACCTCCTCTTCTGTGATGGTCCCTCAGTCTTGGGGGAAGGCAGGGTGATAGAAATGTTCTATTTGTGGCTGAGCACTCTAGTGACACTGATTTCCTTCACTTTGACCAGGTGTCGGTTTCTGCATTAATCACCCTGCACTGCACAAAGACACTTCTCGGATGGGGACTGAGAACTGCATGAATCTATGGGTAGAGAGATATGACTTTATAAGGCAGTTTGGTACTGTGTCCATTTACAGAATAATTGTACTAGGTTGGTATCTGGGACCTGTGAGCTCCCCAACTACGGGTTCTTGGTCAGATTTACAGTACCAGGCATATGTTTCTTCCTGTGGCACGGGCCTTAAATCCATAACATTCATGCCACGATTGCACCACTGTATATATCTTATCTTGCAGATCATTATTGCAAGATTATTGTATCATTATTATGGTTCACACCTGGGACAGACTCTTGATGATTTCCTTAACCCCAGCAACCTGCATAGTACTTTCCAGCACTATAACAGCTAGTCATCAGAGAGGACGCTTTCTGCTCAGTACTAACTAGGTTTCTCCATGTTCTATGACCAATGCATGTTCTGTCTTCAGCAATAAGGTCTTACTATCAAGTCTGATGGACAACCAAGAACAAAGGCAATAGCCTGCATTGTTGGGGAAGGGGTGTCTCCAGGACACCTCTGATAAAAAATTCAAGGGGAAGTATCCCACAGCTGACAATAGGGGTGACCTATGGGTTCTTGGATGAGCATAATCCCCTATGTAGGGTAACTCCAATTAGACTCTTTTGTATGTATATATGTATGCAAATATTACTTTTACTGATGAATAAAATCTAATAGCAGGCTTCCTATCTCCCTAGCTCATACAAGCTTTCTGTCCCCTCTTCCAGAATGTTAGGTGCAGGAGCTGTGTTGTGGATGTTATCAACTGGGGCTAGGTACCCCATGATTGGTTGTTCCCTGTATTTTGGTCACTTGTGGATTTCTGTGACAGTCTCTGTCTGCTGCAAAGAGAAGCTTCTTTGAGGAGGTGTAAGAATTACACCTATCAGGCAAAGGTGGCTAGTGAACAAAGACGGTTCACAGGTTGTGGGTCTGGAGCTAAGCTTATGGGTGTAGAGATCCATTTTTCTTTATAGCTGAATAAAGTTCCATTATATATACATATAAGTACCACATATTCATTATCCATTCATCAACTGATGAACATCTAGGCTATTTCTATGCCTTAACTATTGTGAATAGCACAGCTATAACCATGGATGACCACATGTTTCTGTAATAGGAAACAGAGTTCTTTGGTTATATATACAGGAATAGACCAGAAGGGTCACGTGGGAGATCTATTTCTAGTTTTCTGAGGAAGCTCCACACTGTAGTAGAATATTTTAAGGTGTGTTACTTTTGTTTACATTTCATTTGTTTAACTCTGTGAAGCTGTGTTACTGTGCCTGCGTAAAACACTTGATGGTCTAAGAAAGAACTGGCCAACAGCAAGGCAGGAGAAAGGATAGGTGGGGCTGGCAGGCAGAGAGAATAAATAGAAGGAGAAATCTGGGAGAGAAGGATTGGAGATCTAGGATGAAGTAGCCAGAGAAGGAGGAAGACTCCAGGGGCCAGCCACCCAGCTACCCAACGAGCAAGCCACGGAGTAAGAGTAAGATTTACAGAAGTAAGAGAACGGGAAAAGCCCAGAGGCAAAAGGCAGATGGGATAAATTAAGTTAAGGAAAGCTGGCTGGAAACTAAGCCAAGCTAAACCGGGCATTTGTAATTAAAAATAAGCCTCCACGTGTGATTTATTTGGGAGCTGGGTGGTGGGCCATCCAAAAAGACCAAAGACCAACCTACCAACAACACCACACTGGTTTCCATAGTGGCTGTACCAATCTGTAATCCCACTAACGGTGCATTAGGCTTCCCTTTCCCCATATCTACACCAGAATTTATAGTCTTTTGTTTCCTTATCACTGGATAAGGCCATTCTCACTGGAGTAAGATGAACTCTCAAAATATTTTAATTCGTATTTCCCTGAGGGATAAAGATTGTGAACTTTAAAAATATCTTTTAGCCATTTGTATTTCTTCTGAGAACTCTGCTCAGTTCCACAGCCCATTTTTGAATTGGGTTGTTTTCTTGGTGTTCAGTCTTTGAGTTCCTTGTGTATTCTAGACACTACTCCTCTGTCAGATAAATACATGGTGGAGCTTTTTTTCCTCATTCTGTAAACAGCCTCTTCAACTGACTAACAGTTTCTTTTGCACTACAGGAACTACTAATTTCATGAAGTCCACTGGTTGATTTTTGGTCTTGTTTCCCATGCCTCTAGAGTTCTGTTTAGAAAGTCCTTACTTGAGCCTATATCCTGAAATTTACTTCCTACTCTTTCTTCTAGAAGGTTTAGAATTTCAGGTTTAACATTGAGATCTTTGACCCATTTGCAATTGATTTGAGTATAGTGTGAGGAAAGAAGGACCATGTTTCATTCTTCTACATGTAGATAGCCATTTTCCCCAGCACCATTTGTGAAAGATACTGTCACGTTTCCAATATATGTTTAGCATCTGTGTCAAAAATTGGGTGGTCGTAGATGCAAGGACTTATATATGAATCCTCAATTTTTTTTTTTTTGGTTTTTCAATACAGGGTTTCTCTGTATAGCTTTACACCTTTCCTGGAACTCACTCAGTAGCCCAGGCTGGCCTCGAACTCACAGAGATCCGCCTGGCTCTGCCTCCCGAGTGCTGGGACTAAAGGCATGAGCCACCACTGCCCGGCTATGAATCCTCAATTCTATTCCATTGATTACCATGTCTGTGTTTGTACCAGTACCATGCTGTTTTAACCACTATGGCTCTATAGTAGAACTTGAAATCAAGTACAATCATGCCTCTAGCAATATTTTTGTTGTTCTATCATTTTGACTAGCTTAGGTCTTTTGTGATTCCATAATTATTTTAAGGTTGTTTTTTCAATTCCTGTGAAGCTTTGCATTGGAATGTTGATGGAAATTGCATTGAATCTGTAGATGGCTTTTTAGTAGAAAGATCACTTTCACACATTAATCCTACCAATCAATGTGCATGGGCAGTCTTTCCATCTTCTGGTGTTGTCTTTTATGTCTTTTGTCAGTGGTTTAAAGTTTTCATTGTATAGGTATTTCAATCTCCTGGTTAGGTTTCTTACAAGGATTTTGTTGTTGTTTCTGGCTATTGTGAATGGGATGTGTTCTCTGATTCCTTTCTTAGTCTGTTTTGGGTAGATAGGAAGGCTACTAATTTCGGTATTAACTTGTAACTGACACTTTGCTCAAAGTGTTTAGCTTGAAGAGTTTCCTGGTAGGGTCTTCAGGGTCTCTCATTTACAGAATCAGATAATATTTTGCCTTCTTATGTGCACTCCTTTTGTTTTCTTCTCATGCCTTACTGCTCTAAGCAGGATTTTCAGTACTATGTTGAACGGGCACAGTGAACGTGAACATTCTTGTCTTGTTCCTGATCTTCGTAGGAATGTTTCGGAGTTGCTGCTGTTGTTGTTTTGTTTCCATTTGATATGATGGTGGCTATCAGTTTGTCATAGATGTTGAAATATGTTCCCCTCATCCTTACTCTCTACAGGATTTTGTTAAATCATGTTAGATTCTATCAAAGGCTTTTTCCTCTTAACTGAAATGAGCAAGTGATTTCTGTCTTTGAGTCTGTTTTATGTGGTGAAGAATATTTATTGATTTACCTATGTTGAATCATACCTCCATCTACGGAATGACGTTAGCTTGTTCATGGTGAATGATCCTTTGGATGTATTCTTGAATACCATTTCCAAGTATTTTATGGAGAATTTGTGTCTGTCTACAGATACGGAGAGAATTACTTATAATTCTCTCTCTCTTTCTCTCTCTTTTTGTTGTTGCTAGATTTTTTTCCTATTTTAATAATTTCTGTCCTGACCTTCATTATTTTTCTCCATCTACTACTGTTGAGATTGGTTTGTTTTTGTTTATCCAGTGCCTTAAGGATTATTGTGAGCTTATTGAGTTCCCTTTGATATTCAAGTAAGCACTTAGAGCTATAAACTTCCCTCTTAGGACTGCACTGTATCTCATAGATTTGGATATGTTGTGTTTTGATTATCATTTAATTCTAGAAACTTTTAAGTTTTCCTTCTGATTTCTGCAATGACCTGCTAGTCATCATTCAATAATTGTGTAATTCCAATGAGTTTGTATTTGCTTTAGTTTTCTTGCTATTGATTTCCAGCTTTATCTCCTGTGGTCAGATAGAGAATGTTGTTTCAATTTTCTCTATTTGTTGAGACTTGCTTTGTTTCCTAATATGTGACACATTTTAGAGAAGATTTCATGGGGCGTTGTGATGAGTGTATTGTTTGGTATTTGGGTAGACTGTCTTTTTTTATGTGCAGGTCTTGTGCAGGCAGTCACTGCTGCTGTGTGCTTTTGAGTATAATGCCATGCCACATCCAGAAGACCACATTGTATAGTACTCCTCATCCTCTGCTTTTAGTTTCTCTACTCCCTCTTCCATGATGTTCTCTGAGCCTCTAAGTGGGTGATATAGATGTCCCACTTAAGGCTTCAGCAGTCTCTTATTCTCAGCATTTTGACCAGTTAGTTACCAGTTTTGGATTTGACCAATGTCCACTGTCAAAAGAGGCTTCCCTAAGACTGGGAGCTGTACCAGTCTGTGGGGCATAAACAAAACTATTTAGAAGGCAGTTAGACTATATATCCACTGAGCAAAACATCAACAGTAGATTCCTCCATAGACCTTAAGACCTCTCTAGACACAGGCTTTCACCAGGTGTCTCAATTCCTTATCTGTTGCTCTTACAAAACACCACAACCAAGACAACTTCAAAGAGAAATCATTTGATTGGGCTTCTGGTTTCAGAGGGTCAGAGTCCATGATGGGGAGCAAAGGCATGACAGCAGGAGCAACTGAGAGCTCACATCTTGATCTGCAAGTATGAGGCAGAGAACAGAATCCTGGGAAATGGTGAGAGTCTTTAGAAAGACCTCAAAGCCTGCCCCCAATGACACACTATTCCAAGGCCAAACCTCATAATTCTTCCCAAACAGTTCCACCCACTGGGAACCAAGTATTCACCATATTAGTTTACAGAAGTCATTCTCATTCAAACTACTACATCAGGATTACAGGACCATGTATGGATTGCCTCCCATGGAGTATGATCCAATCAAGAAGTGGTTGGTTACTCCTGGAACAGTCAAGCCACTATTACTTGGCTGATAGCTTGTTGAGAGCATTGATGACTTTCTCTCCAACAGCCTGAATAGCATCTTCTGACATGATGAAAGCTAATCAGCAGAGAAGAAGCTTCCTATTGGAGGATTTTGTGCAAAGTTGTTGTGATGTGACTTCTGCTTTTAAAGCATCATTTTGGATACAGAGTTCACAAGAATGTGAAGTAGGATGAAGGTGAGGAAGCCTAGAGCCCAGGAAGAAGGTTACAATAGCAACCCAGGAAGAGCTAACAGTGCCCAGAAAGAAGAAGTGAGATCATGCTCTGCATGTGTTTTAAAACTAGCAGAACAGATATGTGGATATCTGGATGTAAGATATAAGAAAAGAATGAGTGAGTTTTAGAGTAGAATATCAGAAAGCTATTTGGAGTACAAAGGACAGAACAATGATGGAGACAGAGATCTGAGAAACACTCACAGTAGTGCCAACCATGCAAGACAACTTTAGGGTCTCCAAAGAAAGGTGAGTGGTGAACATGGGAAAACATGGAGTGTGAGAAGATAATAGAACATATAAACCTTTAATAGTGCAAACAGTAGAGTGTAGGAAGAGGAACCAGCAGTGACTGAGGAAGAGGACAGACCTCCATCAATAATATGGGACTTTGTGCTTTGTGATAGTCTGAAAGAGAATGAATCGATGTAACCCAGTACTGTTGTTTTGGAAAGCCCAATGGTGATATTACCTAGTCCTATTTATGATTGAAGCACTTGCCATTGACTCCTCATATTAATATACCTGACAGCTGACAGAACTTTAATTTGGGATATCAGGATGATCATGTGTATTCTTCTACTATCTTAGTGTCATGTCAGGCTACTTACTCTGGACTTAGCAATCATGTGGGACTCACCTATGATGAGTGAGTCTATTCTTCCCATGGAGAGTAACTTCACTTTTGTTTGGGTATTTTATTAAATGTATAAAACTCTAGAATTAATGTCCAGTTCACTTTTGTTGTTATAAATCCTCAAAAGGAGAAGAAGATAACATCGTTGGACTTTTCTTAACATGTTCAAAGGCTATGTGAAAATGAGTGACAGAAGCAAGGTCCCCTGCACACTAATAACAAAGCCTAGATTCAGCTGCAGAATGAGAGGTCTTCTCTGTCTCAGTTCCCATTAAACAGTTCACAATTTTCCGTGTGTACATCTCAGGCTCAGGGAAGTGTCCCACAAACGCCCTCCACCTTGACTGATTTAGACCTGTGTTTTCCTCCTAATCCCATTTCATCAATGAACTCCCTATGGCTGCATCTCCTCAGCTAGGGTCAGCTGTGTGGTTCTAGTTCCTCCTCCTCTGCTTCACCTCACCCAGTGAAGAGCCTCCTTCTGCCCCAATATAGACTACCTGAATTTTCTTCTGGTAGGAATAATCATCCTACCCCTTGGTCCTTTCCTATCGCTTTGTCAGAACACACTAAGAACAATGTACATTATGATCGCCAACCTCCAGGATTCTTCTAGCACACAATAGATTCTAGCCTGAAGATTTTTACATTTAGAAGCTTTTTCAAAAAACGTATTTGTACATTTTCTTATCTATACTCATTAGCATAGGAAGCACTTGCATGAATTTGTAGTTGCAATAGCCAACCCTGGGGGCATACCATATGCCAAGCACTGTTTTATATTTTATTTACTACTTGCAGCAATATTCCATGTTCAAGTGTTGCTGTCATGTTCATCTTACAGATAGGACAACTGAATTTCAGACGCACAGCCAGAAATGGACTTCAAGCCAAGCTGTCTGGGTCCATAGCCCCCGCTGAGCGCCCTACACTTCCCTGCTTCTGTGGTTGCTCAAAATAAGAATTTCACTGATTTTGTTGTGTAGGTCCCTTGGTTTTCTTCAAGGCAATAGTATCACTGTCATGAGGGTGGGGTAATTCATAGTTGTGTGGGACAGTGGGTCCCACAGCTTGTAGAGGTGTCTGTACTTAGTGGCTGTCCCTGAGTGTGAAACTCAGTCCTTACTGCCCTTTACCAATGAAACATAGGAAATGTTCATTCACTTCTTGACATGTCTCCCAGCTGAATATCTCCAGGTGAGAACAAGGGAAAAGTTTGTATCAAGAAGGAAAAAAAAAAAGGATGTAAAAATATGGACATCATCTGTCAATCTATCTATCCACTTAATAGGCTTTCTCAATGTTTTGTACATTTTAAATAAATTCATAACTTTTACAAATGTTTCAACTTTAAAGCACATCAAAATAACTGATAGGCAATGAAATGTGGTAGTTTTTAGGGGTGCCTGGGATGCTCTCTCTGATGTGTGAGGCTAAATGATCTTGGATGGTCTAATGCTCACTATAAAGAATACAAACTCTACTGTTTACCAAGAGCCTAGCAAATTTTTTTTATATAGTGCAAAGGTAAACTTGGATCCAGCCTCTGCCAATCATCAAAGTCATAATCTGAAAGTCATGGGGTTTTTCCTGTTTATTTTTAGCTCTCAGACTTGGGAACATTACACAAAGGCTCATCGTGCTTTCTCAAGGAGACCGGACAGACCAAGAGTGAATCTTCACATCAGGCTTTCTAGGCTGAGCTAGCCCCCTTCAGTAGACTGTAGACTTGAAGCTCAATCTCCAAGGTCATCACATAAAGACATCGCTTCACGAGGCCGAAATGTGGGCTCCCATAGCTCTATTTTAAGGGCCTGCTCCCTCAAGAGTTCCGCAACAACGCAGGGAGCTCGGCACTAAAAGGGATGCAGTTACTCAGGGAGGAGAAATGGGCAATTACAAGACATATCCTGAAATAGAAACATCTAGAAATTGTTCTCCTGTTTTTGTTCACTTATTAAAATAGGCTTAAACATCTAGATAATTTTACAATATGTCTTAGGAGTTATCGGCACCGAGGTAACATTAGGCTCTGTCCTCTACTGCCTTTAACACATCTGTTCTATAGTGTCCTGCCGGAGCTTGGATAATACAGCAGATGAGGTACCTTCATGTCCCCAAGTACTTCAAATTTAGGTCTCTTATTATTAGAACAATTTAAGGACATAGAGTTTTTTTTTAAAAAAGAATTTTCCTTTGAGTGCCACATACCTCGCAGCACAGCAAAATGTTTGAAATACATATTACAAATGAGATAGTGGAAGGAACTCACACAAAAAAAATGTTTTAATAGTTTTGACTAATTGAAATTGTTGTGATACAGTTTTACAGCTACTTTAGAAAGGACTTTACCCATAACGTATGTATGCATTATTGTTTCAGTTTTGCATTGCCTGCCCCCAGGCTACGCATTTTACCTACCCTTTCCTTGGATACGGGTTAAGGGTGACTAAGAGAAGTGGCGTTACTAGTACTTTCCAGGGTCTTTGTGAGAAGAAACANGGCAGGAATGTGCAGCTAGATTTGTGGTGGCTTCCTGCCAGGGGAGTTTGTTGAGTCTGATCTATGGGAAGAAGAAAACCATTGGGTCTGAGTACATAAAAAGTTTCCTTTTCGTTGTAGTTGTTTTGGGTTTGTTTTTTNGAGGCAGCATCTCTCTGTGTAGCCTGGAACTCGCTTGTAGCCCAGGCTGGCCTCGATCTCAGAGATCAACCTGCCTCTGCCTCCCGAGTGCTGGGATTAAACCCCACACCTGGATGGGTTTCATATTCATTATGAAAGTGAAAATGGTATTCCTTAAAGCCTAAAAGGATCTTGCAGAATGCCTCAGGAGAAAATTGAAAAGCAGTTTAACTTAATTTTTTTTTAATCTGCAAAAGATTGAATACATTAAAGGGAGATGATGAGTAACAGTGAAGAATGAAATGTTTGGCCCAGGATGGTGGCGCACGCCTTTGATCCCAGCACTTGGAAGCAGAAGGAGGTGGATCTCTGTGAGTTTGAGGCCAGCCTGGGCTATATAATGAAATACTGTCTTTAAAAAAAAAAGTGAAATATTCAGGAAAAGCTCAACGTGTGTGTGTGTGTGTGTGTGTGTGTGTGTGTGTGTGTGTGTGTGTGTGTGTGTGTGTGTGTGTGTGTTGCAGCAAAATGAGGGTTCTACCCATGAAAGTATAGATGACTGGAGCAGGTTTGTGGAATAATTCATATGCTCTAGCCATTGGCTAAATCAACAAATGTCTGTGCAGATATTATAACAACAGTCTAGTCAGTATTGGAATTAAGAGTTAATCAAGTGCTCGCTTGGTGTGGCTTTCTGATCAGGTCTTGAGTGAGAGGAGTTTAGTGAGTGAGATGAGTACACTTCTATTAATTTANATGTATTGGTCAGAATGAGAAATGTTCCTCCTAGGCAAATATGTTTGAACACTCAGTCCCCAGCTGGTGATGCTGTTTGTGGGGGTGATGGAACCTTTAGGAAATGGAGCCTTCCAGGGGAAGTCTGTCACTGGAGGTGGGCTTTGGGAGTTTGTAANCTCACCCTGCTCCCTGCTCACTCCCCTACCTCCTGCTTCCTATGTAGGGATGAAAACGTGATCAGCCAGCTCCTGCCTCCATGCCTCTCCCAGCACAATAAACTCNATCCCTTTGGAACCATGATCCGAAATAAACCCTTTTCCCCCTTAAATTGTTTTTGGTCCTGGTATTTTTATCACAGTGACAGAAAAAGAAACACATACAAAAAAGTGGGGTTGCTGCTNTGAGGAACCGACCATGTTTTCTTGAGGAATGTAGAGGCTTTGGAATTCTGGACTAGAAAAGCTGTTGAATGCTGTAAGCAGAGCTTAATAGGCCGTCCTAGCTGGTGTCTCTAAGGCAGTAGTGTTAAGGGTAAGGGAAGGGGCAGAGCTTGGAGGCCTAGCTCATGATGTTTCAGAGGGAAATTAGNAGTTGGGCAAGAGGCCATTCATGTGCTATTTTAGCAGGAATACAGCTGCAATCTGCCCATGTCCTGAGGCTTTTTTGTGAGGGCCACAGTAATTTCTTTGGTTGAGGAAATGTCATGCTTACCTAACACTGAGACTGAGGCACGGTCATTACTGATCACTCTTACTCAGATCTATGGTTAAAAAAAAAAAGGCAACCCATGAGGCAGATAGAAATGAGAAAAAATGTCCAGTTTGGAGAGGAAAAGAACACTAGCCAGATTAAGGTTGCAGTAAATCATATACAGAAAAAGAGGCTGTAATCNTTAAAGAGATTAGCAGCATTAAAGGGAGCTTCCTGCCCTGCCCTGAACAGAATAGATTATAAGCGATAGAAAAGGTTCCCTGATGCAAGAGGACACCCAGCCAAGCCTCCAACTTTTTAAAGCAACGGAAGCAAACAAAAGCTGCTGTAACTGTGGTCCAAGGGGCCAGGGGCCAGCCCAGGCTGGCAACCAACTTGGCAGTCTTGTCTCTGTAGTACTGGTTTTGGAGATAAAGAGGACACAGATTGAGGAGGACGTGTGCTCTTTCTCTGTGGTTTCAGAGAGCCACTGTGGCCTGGTAGTATGTGGCAGGGGAGATCCTGAGAAGTTATTGTGTGAAGCTCTGATAATGAAGGCTAAGTTTCAATAGAGACCCCAAGATGTTGGAGATGCCAGAGCATGAGACATGTGCCTAGGAGAGCTGCATAGAGTGGGTGGAACCAGCCTGACAGAGCTATATGTTGCTGGCAGAGAAGCTGGAGAGCCAGAGCTATCTAAGCCCCTGGAAACCAAAGCCCCAGACACCACCACATGAAGCTACAGAATTTAGGGTTTGCTCTGCTGGATTTTCTTTGGTCATCTTTCCTCACTATGCCACCCCCATTGTTTCCTTTTGGAGTAGTCATGTATATTTTGTGCCACTGTATGCTGGAAGTATGGAATTTGTTTTTGTTTTTGTTTTTTTNATTTTATAGGNAATCACAGTTAAAAGATTGCCTTGAGTCTCAGAAGTGACTTTTATACTTTTGAATATTGTTGAGACTGTTAAGACCATAGTGAATTTTTTNAAAATTACTTTTTTCCCCNTTTTTTTGAGACAGGGTTTCTCTGTGTAGCCCTGGCTGTACTAGAACTCACTCTGTAGACCAGATTGATCTCAAATTCATAGATGTGCCTCCCTCTGCCTCTCAAGTGTTGGAATTAAAGGTGTGCGCCACTACTGCCCAGGAAATATTCACTTTTATTTGCAATTCTTTTACGCTGAAGCTATTCGCATGCTGTAAGTTTTAGTTCCTTCAGTTTCTTCTAGGATGTCTCTTTCTTCTGTGCTACGTCTTCTTCTGGCTTTGGAACAATTTCTTCCTTCTCAGCGATGACCATCTCAGTGTCACAGGGGGAGCACACGTATGGGTTGATCCAGCCACGAGCTCTATAAGTTTGACAGCCCATCTTCGGTGCTTTGTTTGGCTTGATGAAGGACTAGACNGTCTACATCTAAACCTTGAAGTTCAGCATTACTCTTTCCATTTTTAAGCATGTGCAGCAAAAAAAAAATCAGCACTTGGGGGGTGGTCACCAACCCTGTGGTCATCCCCACTGTTGGGCCTTATCATACCTGCCGACTTCACTATTATGCCACTGGAATGGCACACATTGCTTCTTTTAAAGTGATGTCTCTCTGATACTTGGCGGTTTTTTGTATATAGATACCCTTGATGGCCTGGGCAATTTCACATTTGTTCCTGAAGTGAATATGAAGATCTGAACCTCTTGATTTGTATGATTTTGTTGGATTTTCTGGGTCAAGAGAAGAAGATCAAAGCTTTCTCACAGGTCACCTTAGGCTGCTTATAGGAAGAGGTACTATGGGGACCTNTGAAGCAGGACTAAGTGGATTCTATATCATAAGATGGGCCTATCGTGGAGGCAAAGGGAAAGTTGTGGTTTGAATGAGAAATGACACCATAGTTCATGTACTCAAACTCTTGGGCCCCAGTTGGTGGTGCTTTTTGTGGAGGTCGTGGACCTTTAAGAACTGGAGCTTGGGCTGGTGGACATGTGTGGGATGACTTATCCCCGAGAGGCTTGAGGGCCAGCCAGCCCAAACAAGTAAAAAAGATACATTCTGAGAGCCAGCCTGGGTCTGCCGAAGGGCCTTAGCAACAGCAGCTGAAACATGAGCTGGAGACGACCTGGACCAATGAGAGGCAGCCATGTCACACCAGCAGATGCATATTCATCAGACCTTCCCCCAGGGTGGGGTGGAGGGTATATAAGCTTGCCTCTTCCAGAGTAAACTGAGCTTGTTGTTTCGACATTCTCCTGGAGTCTGTGTGTCTTGACTTCTGCGCCTGCTCCCTCCCCCATAAAGGGAACAACAAAACAGGNCCCCTGCTACAGACGTGTGTCACTGGGGGTGGGCATTGTGGGTTTACAGTCTCCCCTCCCTTCTTCCTTGCATGTATAGGTGTTCTCTCTCTCTCTCTCTTCTGTATGTGGATGAAATGTCATCAGTCAGCTTCTGCTGCTGCCTCAGTGTCTTCTCTGACCACTGTCATACCTTCTCTGCCATGATGGACTCTATCCCTCTTGAATCATGAGCCAAAATAAACCCTTTCTTCCACAAGTTGCTTTGGTTATAGTATGTTATCACAGCAACATAAAAGTGGGAATAGAAAAAGATAATACGTAATATTATAAAAATTATGGAAGAAAATCATAGGAAACAATTAATAGGACACAACTGTGAAAGGAATATTGGAAAGNAGTCCCTATCTGGATTGTAAGGAATTTGTAGAAAAGTGAATAAAATCAAAGACGTGTATTTTATTTAAGTTATTTTAAAAAGCTACCTAAATGAATTCTTCCTTATGAGTAAGCCTGATTTTAAAAGTGAGGGCGTTAANGGTTCATGCTGATCCCGGTCCTCTGGGTCAGAACAGGGTGCATGCTGACTTACAGGCTGGCAGAGGGGTTGAGGCGTGGGGGTGAAATAGCTGATGTGAATTAATTCAAAACAATATTCTCCTACTTGAGACAGGGTCTTGCTAGCTAGCCCAGGACGACTTCTAACTCTGGGTCCTCCTGCCTCAGCCTCCTGAGTGTGGGGATTACAGGTGTGAACCACAATGCTTGGCTTAAATGAAAT
>LZPO01066363.1:66805-79192 GCA_001675575.1 Neotoma lepida | reverse complement strand
TTGAACTTTGTAAACTGAAGTCATCAATTACTCATTCCTTCTTATTTATATTGACTAGGTTGTCTTGGGAAAGCAAATGTTAATCAAAATCACGTCACACAGATGGGAACACTAAAACTACAATGTATCTACTGGCAGCATCAAAGGCTCAAACTGCTGCAGAAAATGCTAAGACATCAGCCACTTCTACCACACACTTCTGCAGTATGAGTCACAGCTCTGAAGCCCTTGTGAGGAACACAGCTTTTCTGAATGCACCCTTTCTGTGAGCTTTCCTTTATTGGGTTACTGACTGCCCAGAATTAGAATAAAGACTAAGCATAATGATTTCTGTGTAGAAGGACTGTTTGCAATACCTAGATTATTTTGCCACACACACACACACACACACAGATATACATATGTACACAAATGCACACACATAAACACACACACACACACACACATAAACACGCATACACACTCCTTTTATACTGAGTTTACTTGAAAGATGATGAGTAAAGGTTTTACATTAACTAATTTTTTGTTCGTTCATTTAACAGTAATTTCTATGATTATATTCTAGNATAAAGAGATTGGGCCTTTTGTTTTATCACAAGATTGACTCACATTTGTAACACTTATATGAGGCAGATGTTAGCTCTAGGTGTGTTTCACTATTGATTTTTCTGGGTGCAACAATCCAATCCAACATGTTAGGAAGGCATTCTGCCACTGAGTCACAATCCTAACCACAGGTGCTTAAAAATATCATGATCGGAATGTATCGTATGAACACAAATTCATTTAATAAAAAGATTTTTTATTTATGTGTATAAGTGTGTGTCAGTGTGTGTNCACATGTGTGTAGATGCCCTTGGGGGCCGGAAAAGGGTACCAGATACCCTGGAGCTGGCTGCGAGTCACCCACCTATCACAGGCGCTTGGAACTGAATTTGGGTTCTCTGGAAGACCAGCAAGCGCTTTTAACACCGAGCCATCTTGCCAGTGATCTTAGATTCATTAAATTGTTTTATTTCTGTAAAATAGTTCAAAGTGGTTACTTTTCTTATAAAATACGTATTTGTCCTTTCGTTCATTTTATAAAACCAAGTACATTTTTGTAAAGTTTCTGTCATTGTCACACTAGGCAGTAAGACATTACAAATTATTTCTTTTGACTCACAAAAACCCNAGGTCCCCACAGAGACAGTCTGTGAAGTTCAGGGTCTTTATTTAACACTATATAAATAATAGAAATAAATGNCCCCAGCCTGAATATACCCTACTTAGGATAAAATACACAATTCAGTGACAATTAAAACAACAAATATTAGTCAGTAGTGGTGGCGCACACCTTTGATCCCAGCACTTGGGAGTTAGAGACAGGTATGATCTCTGTGAGTTCGGGGACAGCCTGGTCTACATAGTGAGTTCCAGGACAGCCAGAGCTACATAAGTCCCTGTCTCAAAAATGAAAACAAAAACCACAAATATATTTCCAAATCATGAAACAGAGAAATAGAGCATTTGTATTGTACAAATTTGAGACTACATTTTTTCCTCATTCTTTGTTTTGGAACTAGGCCTCATGTCTCCTGTGCTGGTCTCCAGCTCACTGTGTAGCTGAGNATGATCTTGAACTTTGGATCCTTCCACCTTGACCTCCCAAGTGATGGGATTACGGTGTGGAACACCACATCTGGTTTCTATGGTGCAGGGGATCCAAACCAGGGCTTTGTGCATTCTAGGCAAGCATGGATAGTCTTAGCTCCAATGCCCTTTTATTGTTCCCCAAATACTAATGAAAAAAAAAAAATGAAGTTCTAAAAAGTTCTGCACCAATAATTAAAAACCAACATTTTAAAAGCTTAGTAAAAATTTGTTTTCCTTCTAAGTTATTTTATTACCACATTGAATTTATTATCCATATGAAAACATTTCTTCATAATTATTAGAAAAGGAATATGGGGTTGGTGAGATGGCTCAGGTGAGTGTAGTCAGCTACAGCCTGCTAAGCCTGACAACCTCTATCTGTTCCCTGGGACCCACATGGTGGAAGGAGAGAATTGACTTGCAGGTTTTCTTCTGACCTCCGTGTGTGCAGGCCCCNTCCCCCATAAATAAATACTAAATAAATGTAAAAAGAAAATAAATCCAGAGATATCTCCATTTGGTAAGTTCTCCAGCCAATATTTCACACCTAGGATGATCCAGGCACNGCACGGGATTCCTCAGTGACCTCAGCTAGTAACTGCCTGCTTCTTGCTCTCCCNGACTCCTTTTCTTCCTCAGCCAAAAACTACCCTTCCCAGACTCCCTTGCAAGTGGAAGTAGCCANGTGACACAGCTGGCGCTCAGNCCCAAGATGAAATTAACAGGGGTAGGTCCAGAAACTTAATTTTNGGGGTGCAGCTCGACTGGCTTGCATCTTTTTATGCTTCCCATCACTTTTATCAAAGCAGACTTTGAACTACCTGGCTAACTACGGGCGGAGTGGCCCATGTGGAGACTAGCTGAACAAGAAAGCGGAGAAGGATGAATGNTCCTGATGACATCATGGAACAGAGTGGATGGATGAGGCTCTGACCTCCGGCCTCCCCTCTGACACACATTATAAAAATAACCCGTTTTTCAGGTTTCTTGTTTATCAGTGAACATGACTCTCAATTGCTTCACCTGGGAGAAAATGTTGACCTTTAGTGTCTGGCAGGAGATAGTCGGGACAGGATAATTGGTACATAGATACCAGAAGAGCTTCTGATATGATTTCCTAAAGATTCTTTTTTTTATTTCTTTACAAAATTTTTTAAGCTAGTGTCTCATTGTGTAGCCCTAGCTGGCCTAGAAGACCAGGCTAGCCTTGAATTTAGAGATCCATCTGCTTCTGCCTTTCAAGTGCTGGCATTAAACATGTGCACCACCACACCTATCCATTTCTCTGAATTTTATTTCAATACATATTTATTTTAGGCGAGTTTCTTTAAATCTAGTTAATCTTCAGTTTACTCACCTGTTTAGATTTTTCAAATTCATTTATTTCTTTTGGTTCTGGGGCTAGAACCTAGGGAACTGCATGTACTAAGCAGGTACTCTGCCACCGAGTCCCACTTCTAGCCCTAAATCACTTTTGGTATTCTAGATAATTCCTAAAATTCTTTATAGAGATTATTAAGATATTATATACATTGGCATATAGTAAAACAACAACAGTGATGATGGCCTGGCCCTCAAATGTTAAATTCNTGATGACTTAGGAATATTCGTGGCCCACAAGTATCCATGAGACAGGTTATTATGTAAGAACATCAGAACTCTGAAGACTTAGAGCGACAGTCTAAGCAGNCAGTTTCACATGAAAGGGACGGAGTCACAGGAGGATGTGGGCTCCAGCTTTTCATTTTGCTTTTTGAGACAGGTTGTGCTTTTATAGGAAGAGTGCCAAAAAGTGCTCTGTGGTATGCTGAGTATCATAAAAGNTCTCATATCCAACACTGGTAGGTAATGGTTGCAGGGAAAAGGGGCCAGCTAAAGAAACCCACCCTGACCTTGGAGCCCAGAACCAGTGAAAGAAACACAGCCTAGATCTGAGACCTAAGCCAGAGAAATGANTACTTTATCCCTGAATCCAGAATCAAAGAAACATGCCCTGACTCTGAGACCAGTGCCAAAAAAACACACTTTGTCCCTAGAATCAGAGTCAATGAAAGAAATATGCCCTGGCCTTAGAATTAGAGCCAAAAAGCTAAGAAAGGCCAGTGAAAGAAACACAGTTTGTCTCTGAAATCAGGGCCATCTCTGCCCGTGACCAACAAAACTGACCAATCCCTGAGCAGAAAAAATTAACCAATCCCTGTGCAGAAAAAAACTAACCAATCCTTGGACAGAAAATCTTCTCCCTGGAGAAACTCTGCCCCTAAGAACCCCTATATAAACCACCCCGCCTGTTCAGTTGTGGGCTGTTCTTTCCCACCCTGGTAGAGGCAGCCACTCACCTGGACTACTCCTTCCCAAATAAATCTCCTTCTCAAAAGAGTCTTGGGTGTGAAGATCTTCATTTGCCGTTGCAAGCAGAACTTTGCTAAGACATCCCTTAGTGGAGTGAGCAGAAAAAGCCTTACAGAGAAGTTCCCTTGGGCTGAGCAAGGCGGAGCTGAACAGAATAAACCTTGCTGGGACGTCCCTTAGGGGACTGAGCAAGATGGAACTGAAAAAGTAACAACTTTGCACTGGAGCGAGAGGAGATTGCTACATTTCTGTAGGGGGTTCCCCTTTAGCAGAGTGAAGCAAAAGAAGCAACATCTTGGGCTGGAGAAGAAGCAGAGCTCAGCTGGGAATCCCCCTTAAGTGGAGGCTGAGCAAAGCTCAGCTGTAGTGGCTTTCCAGGGGAGGAGCAGGATTGCTATACCCTGTAGGGAGACCAACCCCCCCACTGCACCCCAACTCCAGGTATTGCCTGACTCCACCGAGCAGTCAGGATAACTTTCCCTCCAGACCTGAGCTGTCCCATTGCAGCTCCAGCTGCCAGAGCTGTCCTAGCAGCTCAAGGTGTCGCCTGACTCCCTGAACAGTCAAGATACCTTTCCACTCGCTTACAATGGTGGATGGGAAAAGTTAAAACTGAAAATTTAAAATGATAAATGGTCAGTGGTATAGTTCAGTGCAGAGCTTGTGCTTAGCATTGGCAAGATTCTAATCCAAACATAAGCAGATAAGTATTTTAAACTTAACCGTGAACGTATTTCATTTACCAGTAAAATATATNTAGACTTTTTACTAAAGGTTTCTGGCCTTTTGTTTTGGGTTTACATAATACCTAATTATTCACCGTAATTCCAATCACAAGTTTAACTTACATAAATAAGTGTGGGGAAACTGAGACTGAGTCCATGAGCGTGTGGGTGTGGTGAGAACAGATGTCCCTCACTTAGAGGAAGTCTGTGGTTTGGAGTGCACACCTTGCTGTGAATATGCATTGGAGAATAATGACTATCATTTACCTGGCAAATTAAGTGGCTGTCATGGCATCTCCTATGTGCCCATTGTTAGTGACAGACATTTCATGTACTCTTTAAGATCACAGGCCTTTGGTNAAATGAATATTAGAAAAATGCACCCCCCCTTTTACCCTTTATCCTATTCTGTGCTTAAGAGCAAATTCTTGCCTTCAATGATATTTTGTTGACTATCTCCCGGTCATTTTCCTCTGATCATGAGTGTCTTTTTGGTTCCAAATTCCTACACTCATCACAGNGATGGGAGGTCCCTTAGCCAATATTCCCATGTGCAGGTAAACAATAACTAAGGTCACACCCAGCACCTTGCCTCTGGATTTATATTCAAATTCTAGTTCCATTTTGCTTTGCAACCTCAGACATTGATAAATCAATCTCCATTAATTACCTTTCCTCAAAAGGGAAACCTAGCCTACAGTTTTGTTAGGTTACATGACCAAGCGAAGCCCAGAACAGGTACATAGTGAGTGAGTGTTCTCCCCTTTGTGGGGCCATTGCCTGGTAACTTTTCACCACATCTAGCTATACAGCTCCGAACACTTGGGGTGGTGCTTGCCGAACCTCCTAGCTGCTGACCATTGGCCCCGTGGCATCTCAGCCCATCAAGCGCCCAGACGGTCTGCTGCTTCCCCACACTATTTTTAGGGATTTTTCTGGATCACATTTTTCTCACTGCAGCTTAAACAGCCATTCCCTGTCTACCTTCTCAGTCTCCGAATTTGTCATTCAATATATATTCAATGACTATTATATAGGCAGGGTATATTAGGGGTCTTCAGAGAAACAGAAGTGACGTAAGATATCTACATACATATGAAT
The DNA here is from genome assembly GCA_001675575.1 of Neotoma lepida. Lineage (NCBI taxonomy): Eukaryota > Metazoa > Chordata > Mammalia > Rodentia > Cricetidae > Neotoma > Neotoma lepida. The sequence continues at coordinate 73,379 of LZPO01066363.1, read as the reverse complement.
GAAATGAGGAATTGGCTGAGTTCTCAGATCTGTGGTCAGGAAGTAGATGTCACGGTTCCAGCCTGTGCAGAGGCCTGACTACCATGAGTCAAATTCTAGTCCACAGACCAGTAGACTCAAGATTTAAGAGCCACTATTTCTGTATGTGTTTGAAAGCAGGAAATGACTGATGTCTCTAGTTTGAAGGCAGCCAGGTAAAAGGAACTCTCTCTCCCCCCCCTCCATCTCTCTCTCTCTCCCTCCCTCTCTCCCTCCTTCCCCCCCTCTGTCTGTCTCTCTCAGCATTTATTAAACTCTAATTGATATCCTCTGCAAATTACTTCGTGTTATTTCTATAACATTGGTTCCAAAGGGAAACATCTAGCCTTTGGTAATCTGTATTTGACTTTCTTCCTTAAAATGTGTAAATTTGGGCTATAACACTTCATTTTCTTGAGAGAGACTAGTCTCAATATGCTGCTCAGACTTATCTCAAGCTACCGGATTGAAGTGGTTTTCTGGCCTCAGCTTCCTGAGCTGCTGGGACTAGAGTCATGAGTGGCCATGCCTTGCCTTTCAAAACCTTTTTGTCAACTATATGCCATTGGGAATGGTGGAACTATAAACTAGAACTTCTCAGGTGAACAATTTTGCTGTACATTTAAAGAGCCCTAAGCNGGGCAGTGGTGGCACACGCCTTTAATCCCAGCACTTGGGAGGCAGAGCCAAGCAGATCTCTGTGAGTTTGAGGCCAGCCTGGTCTACAGAGTGAGATCCAGGACAGGCACCAAAACTACACAGAGAAACCCTGTCTCGAAAAACCAAATAAACAAACAAACAAACAAACAAATAAATAAAATAAAGAGCCCTTAACATGCATCTAACTCTTCCTTCAAGAAAGTTTCTCCAAGAAAAATACTGGAAATGTTTGAAGTTGTTCCTTCCTCATATCTAAAGTTATTTTCACTGTTAACTTCATGGTTTTTGTTTTTGTTTTTTTTNCAAGCCACCACTGCTGCTGCATCACAGTAACCACCTCCGGATGGTTCTTGTTTCGACTCATCTTTCTACAATCTACTCTAACTTAATAGCTAAAATGATGCTCTACTCAGAATCCTCCAATGGTTTCCTGTCCCACACGGAGGTAAATCCACTGTTTGACATGCGCTAGTTCCAACTCTCCGATCTTAGGATCCACCTTGTAACAACCTTCCATCCCACCCTGACCACCTCTCTCTGGTCTCTTACATATGAAAGCTCCACTCGAAATTTAGGGTTGTTACATGATATTTTTCTGCTGTTGTCCATTATATACCTGGCTTGTTGCCTCATTGCTGTTGGGTGGTACTCAAATGTCACTTTCTCAGTGGCTTCTTTTGTAAATGTAGCATCTGAAAATACAATCCCCAGGCTACTACTTCACTGTTTTAATTAAAAAAATATTTTAAGTGTATGGGTGCTTTGCATGCACATATGTACATCACATATATGCCAGTGCCTGNGGAGGTCAGAAGAAGGAACTGGATCCCCCAAAACTGGGATTATAATTGGCTATGAGCCACCGTGGGTGCTGGGTCTTCTGCAAAAGCAGTATGCACTCTTAACTGCTGAGTCATATTTCTAACTCCTGCTATAGTTTACTTGTTNATTTTTTTCAGTGAGTGTTGTGGTGTGCATTTGAATGTGTGCATGTATGTATTGTTACTTTTTTTTCTGTTATAAACACCATGACCCAAAGCAACTTGGAGACGAAGGGTTTATTTCATTTTACAGGTTACAGTCCAAGCCTGGGTCCTTTGCAAGAGCAGCAAGTGCTCTTAGTTGCTGAGCCATCTCTCCAGCCCCCTCCACATTATTATTATTATTATTATTATTATTATTATTATTATTATTATTATTATTATTTTGATACAGGGCCTCTCACTGAACCTGGAGCTCACTTTTTTGAGTAAACTACCCTGCCAGTGAGTCCCTGGGATCNACCTGTCCTTCCTCAGTGCTAGTTACAGAATAGTGCCACCATGCCTTACTTTTACACAGGTCCTGGGGATTTGAACTCAGATCATTATCCTTGTGTAACAAGCACTTTACCTGCTAGGTTATCTCTCCAGCCCCCTATTGTATTTTCCTCTGGAGCAATATCACTATCTGATATAATATACAGTTTACAGCTTGTAAACACCTGTCTGCCTGCCTTGTGAATGTGGGTACCTTGTTTACTAATGAATCTCAAACATTCAGCGCAGTGGCTAGAATGCAGAATATAGTTATGGAATTATTACAAAGGTCTTGATAAGGTTGTATCATTATCCCTTTTAATTGAAAATAAAGTTATTTTCATATAACCTCTTCTGATCAGTTTCCCTTCTTCATCCTTTTGGTCCTCTGCACTTCCCCACACCTCCAGCTCCACGCCTTCTTTCTCTCTCTAAGAAAATAACAGGCAAATAAAAAAGACAAACAAGAATAAAACAAAAAGAACAAACTAACAAACAGAAGAAAGTGAAGAAACTAGGAAAGAGCAGAAGAAAGGCATACATAAGCACACCCCTCGACACAAGCAAAACTTATAAAAACCCCAAATCATAAACCATATTATACAAGCAAAAGATCAGGAGGGTACAAAAAAAATTCCCCAAAGCAAAACGAGATAAAAAAAAAATCTCCAAAAATACCTTTGAGTTCGTTTTGTGTTGGCCATTTACTGCTGGGCAAGGGGCCTGCCCTTAAGTGTGTTTTGTATGTCCAGTGAGACTCCCTTGGAGAAACTGATTTTCCTCTTGTGAGCAGTTGTTAATTGGAGTCCTAATGTGTCTGGAAGATACTGTTTCCTTGGTATCATACATCCCTTCTGGCTCTTAAAATCTTTCCACTTTCTCTTCTGCATAGTTCCCTGAGCCTTGAGGGAAGGGATTTCATGAAGACATCCCATTTAGTATTGAGTGTTCCAAGGACTCTCACTCTCTGCACACTGTCCAGTTGTGGGTCTCGGTGACAGCTCCCATCTTCTGCAGGAGAAAGCTTCTCTGGTGATGGCTGAGTCAGACACTGATCTATGGATAAAGAGGAATATCCCCCTGCCCCTTTTTGTTTCTTTTGTTTTTCTGAAACAGGGTTTCTCTGTGTAACAGCCCTAGCTCTCCTGGAACTACTCTGTAGACCAGGCTGGCCTTGAACTCACAGAGATCTGACTGTCTCTGCCTCTGGAGTGCTGGGATTAAAGGCATGCACCACCACCTCCCAACGAGGAATATCCTTAAGAATAATTTTATTGCTACGTTCCTTTAGCAGAACAATAGTATTTGGTTTTCCCTTAGGCTCATGGTCTATCTTGTCTCAGGTTCCTGGCCACCTGGGCAGTGTCAGGCATGGGTTCCATCTCATGGAGTGAGCCTTAAATCCGATCAGATAGTGGTTGGTTACTCCCACATCGTTTGTGTCATTATTGCACCAGCGTGCCATGCAGGCAGGGTCACCATTGTAGANCGAAGAGTTTCTCCTCTGGTAGCAGGCAGAGTACCTTCCAGTACCATGAAAGCAGCCAGTTGAGGTGAAAGCTCTAGTCAGGTACCATCTTCCCATGTTCAATAAGATGTATAAGTGTTGTCTTCAGCAATAGGGCCTTACGATCAGCAGAAGGAGAACAACCAACAGCCTTGGCAATAGCCTGAGTAGTTCAGGGGTTCCCATGGGGCCACTTTGGCCAACAACTCAATTAGATGTAAGCCTGGCACTAGAAGTTTCATTTGGAGGTAAGATTGTTTAGTTGGGACTTTGTCTTCCCCATTACGTGATGATTTCATTAATATTTCTTTCATATATGTATATATCTTAAGAAGCTTCTACTGTAGTAAGTTTCCATATGAACACTCAAGTGGCCCTTAATGTTAGCTGTCCCTCCCTGAATGCTATCCCTACCCCCATCTTCCATCTCCCTCTCTATTTACATTCCAGTCTCCCCATTACCCTCCCCCCATACTTTTTAATAGAATTTCATGTGGTCCAGCCTGGTCTCAAACTCATTATGTAGCCAAATCCTCCTGACTCTACCTCCAGAATGCTGGAATTAGAGACATACACCTCCAAGCTAAGTTTATGTAGTGCTGGGGATCGAATCTAGGGCTTTCTGCATGCTAGGCAAGCACTCTATCAACTGAGCCACAGCCCTTGAAAAGAAATGCCCCTCCCCTACAGATCTATTCCTTNTTTGTCTCTCATTAGAAAAGAGCAAGTGATAACAACCAAAGATGACAAAATATAACAAGGCAAAACAAAACCCATCACGCTGAGGCTGGACAAGGCAACCCAACAGAAGGAAGAGCCTCAAGAGCAGGCATAAGAACCAGAGGGCAGTGGTGGCACACGCCTTTAATCCCAGTACTCAGGAGGCAGAGTCAAGTGGATTTCTGAGGTTCAGGCCAGCCTGGTTTACAGAGTGAGTTCCAGGACAGCCAGGGCTACACAGAGAAACCCTGTCTTGAAAAACAAAACAAAACAAAACAAAACAAAACAAAACAAAACGAAGCAATACAAAAAAGAAAGGAAGCAAATAAGCAAGCAAGCAAACAAGTAAATCAGAGACCCACTCATCACACACTCAGGAGTCCCATAAAAATACTAAGCTGACAGCTATAACATCTATGCAGAGGACTGGTGCAAACCCATGTCGGCTCTGTGCTTGCTGCTTCGGTCTCTGTGAGTTCATATGAGCCTTGCTTAGTTGATTCAGAAGGCCTTGTTCGAATAAGAGGAAATTAAATTGTGATATGTCCATGAATGGAGAAGCAGCACTTATTAAAAATTATATTAGACATGAAAGAAGGGATCAGTGGGAGTTGGGGGGCAAGAGAGGGTGATGGGGGTGAATATGGTAAAAACACATCATATACACATAGAAAATGTCATAATGAAACCCAGTACTACGTATAATTAATACATGCTAATAAAAATCTTTTAAATTGTTTTAACATTTAAAGATTAATGATATGCAAAAAGATTGATATGCGCTAGGCATGGTGGTCCTATCTTTAATCCCAGCACGCAGAGGTCAGAGGCAGGTACATTTCTGTGAATTTAAGGCCAGACTGGTCTGCAGNGATAGTTCCAGCCTGCCAAGGCCACCCATATACCTCTCAAAATGCTCACAATATATTAAGTAAAAAAATGAAGAATATTAAGGACTCTAATTTTATTTTGAATGTAAGGGAAGGGTTATATGCTAAAAGTCTATCAGTGGTTAAATCACTGAGTAGTGAGGTTAAAATTTAAATTTTTCTTTTTTTGTTATTCTTTTATATTTTGAAACAATGTTGACAATAACATCTACTTTCACTTTATTTACTTTCTGTGGTGCTGGGGATTGAACTGAGGGTCTNTCACAGACGAGTCAAGGGCTAGATCCACACGCCAACAATAATCTCTACTTTTAAGTTTTNAAAAAGTCCTCAAAAACTATAAAGCTTTGAAGGGAAAACCCTGCTTCTTTCTATTCACTCCCAGTCTGAGTAAATTTCCCACTTCAACCGGAGATATGATTGGCACATCTCTGTCGGCACTGATTACATCCTGCTAGTAAAGTACTATGTATCTTTATTTCTTCTCTTAGGCCACATACTTTCTGAAGGCAAAAATCTATGCATTATCATGATTTTTAGGGTCTAAAAGACTTTCTCTATTTTCATGAAATATTTGAAAGAAAAAACACATTTGGAATGTTTTAATAATTATGAATGATACATAGTGTTACAACACAATTTTCATTCATGGCAGCTTAAAAACAATTTCCCATTTTTTTTATTTNATTTTATTTTATTTTTTTTTGTTAAAGGCAGGGTCTTACTATGTAGCTCTGGCTGTGCTGGAGCTCACTATGCAGACTTGACTATCTTGCACTCATAGAGTTCTATTTGCCTCTGCTTCTTGAATCCTGGGACTAAAGGTGTACATAACTACACTCAGCCAGAAACTTATTTCCTGACATGAGTGTTTGTTNTTGGTTGTCAGGTAGATTTCCTTCACTCATTTAGGGTCCCAGTGACTTCTAATTTATGATTTCCTAGNTTACATAGTATATTCCCCATATCCTAACCATATTTATTAAAAATTGGTCTCTAGTGTGTTAAATTATGAGATGAGGACATAGAATTNCAATGGTTGGTAAACAAAAANACAGGATGTACAATAAAGTATGAATTTCAGAGAATATGTAGTTTCCATTATGAGTATGTCCCAAATATCACAGAGAACACACTTATACTAAAATACTATGTGCTATCTGAAATTCCAATTTAATTGTCAATCCTGTGTTGTAGCTGCTGACCCTACTTAGGATGGGATCAGGTCTATCTGACTTACAACTACTGAATCCCAAGAATCTAATAGGGCCAGTTTACTACAAGACAAACAACTCTGTTACATCCAAGACAGACAGACACATNCAGAGAGCTGGGACTGGGGTGTCTGGGCTCTCAGATCGAGAAACCTCAGCACCTTGAAGTTCAGCTTGTTTAGTATTTAGAGGTAAACAGGGAGGCGAGGTTAATTCATACAGCTGAACATGGAGTCAGGGTTATTACTCACAGATAAACAAGGGGGC
>LZPO01066363.1:28329-52068 GCA_001675575.1 Neotoma lepida | reverse complement strand
AAACTTGCTACAGTATCTTTTATACTGTAAATCTGTTTTCCAAACAATTAAAAAATTACATAGTTTTGGCATTTCGGAAGAAAATGAAAAAATGACATGGAAAGGACATCATTGTTTGTTTGGATTTTTGGAGACAAGGTTTCTCTCTGTAGCCCTGGCTGTCTTTAGACCAGGCTGGCCTCAAACTCTCAGAGATCCACTTGCCTCTGCTTCCTGAATGCTGGGACTAGAAGCTTGTGCCACCACACCTGGCTTTAGGTATTTTCTTTAAATGACAAGCTCATACAATGACTCCATTTCTTACATTTTACAAATTTGATTTCCTTATATAAACTTTATTTTTGTTAGCTTAATTTATGTAATTTAATCATTTTTTACTGATTATAAACATGACACAGAACAGTTTTTGGTTTTGTTTTACTTTACTTTGTTTCTATAACTTTGTAAATTCTATTTATTACCTACTGAGGGACAAAACAGCCCTTTGGAGGTTAGAGAAAAAACCTGCAGGAGTTGGTGTCCCATCCTCGTCCCCTCCTGCCCACCCCCCTTTTTTTTAGGAGTTAAGAGTCTCAAGTATCCCAGGCTGGCTTTGAATTCACTGTGTAACTGAGGATGATCTTGAACTTACAAAAAGATTCACTTATTTTGTGCATATTTGCTATTGCCTGTATGTATATATTTGCATTCATGCCTGGTATACTGGCTTTGGATCCCCTAGAACTGTGGTTAAGGACAGTTGTAAACTGCTGTTTTGGTGCTGAGACCCAAACCTGGGGCCCTCTGCAAAGAGCAGAAGGTTTTCTTAACTACTGATTCATCTTGCTAGTCCTGTTCTTGGAACTCTTGATCCTCCTGCCTGTACTTCCTGAGTGCTGTGTTCCACCATGTGAGTTTATGTGGTACTAGGAGTTGAATGCAAGGCTTCATGCATNCTAGGAAAGCACTACTGAGCTACATCCTCAGCCCCTGCTTTAGTTTCTTTGTTATTTATCTTTTCTACTCCCAACGTTTTTATTGGGCTAGAACTTCAAAACACAAATCCTGAACTTGAAGGTTAGTGAATTTTTATATATGCTTTTGAGCAGAGTTTCCTCTGGCAACTTTTCATTTTTTGTGGTTTAGTGTATCTTCTTAATTTTTTTTTTTTTTGTCCCTCGAGACAGGGTTCTCTGTGTAGCTTTGGTGCCTTTTCCTGGAACTCACTTGGTAGCCCAGGCTGGCCTCGAACTCACAGAGATCTGCCTGCCTCTGCCTCCCAAGTATTGGGATTAAAGGCGTGCGCCACCACCGCCCGGCATCTTCTTAAATTTATAGAAGAAAGAAAGGCCCAGAAAAATTGAAATGCTTAATTTATTACAATTTATGAAACATTTCAAAAGATCATAATTTATTTGAAATAGCCATATATAATTTATTAGTAATTGGTAATATAATGAGTCTTATTCCACGTTATAATCAGCAGATTTTACTTCTATTTTTCTGTCTTTAAGTGATAAAGTTGAAACCTTGTGGTTTCTGTTTGAAAATAGCATTTCATAGCTGGGCAGTGGTGGCGCACACCTTTAATCCCAGCACTTGAGAAGCAGAGGCAGGTAGATCTGTGAGTTTGAGGCCAGCCTGGTAGACAAACTGAGTTCTAGGACAGCCAGGTCTACACAGAGAAACCATATCTTAAAAAGCAGCTTCAGCAGCAGCAACAACAAAAAATAGCAAAGAAAATAGCATTTCATTTAGCTGTTACTTTTAACCTTCCTTGTTAACATTTTATCCAAGTATTGTTTGTTACCTTACTAGCTTCAGTTTAGTTTTTCCTCTCTGGTTTGGAAAAAAGGATACAGTGTTAAAGGGTGTTTGATAGGATTTTATGACATTTTAAGGACAAGGTTATAGCAATACAAATTTTGCAGTTTAGTTTGTTTTAATGTGTGTATGTATCTTTATCTGAGACTGGCTTGCTTATGGATTTCCACCACATTGGTGAATTCCTGGCAGGTCTTGTAGCCTCTCATCCTGCTTTTCCACTAGAAAAATTGAATAGAAGAGCTCACCATAGATGACTATGGTAAAGGTTGAGTGATGTGCAACCTACTTTATTACTGAAATGTAATTTATTTCCTAAATTTCCTTTCAGATTTTAAAAACTGAAATAATGGGAACCTAACTTTGGTTTAATCCTGCTTCTCCCTTCTAGAACATTGTGGTGATACAGAAAACCAAAATCCCAAGCAAACAACAACAAATATATGTGCTGATCTGTCCCACTTAATAGCTTATGTTTTGACAAGTCCTTTAATCTCTCTGATCTTAACTTTCTCATTCACAAAGTGTTGTCAGTACCAGTCTTGAAAGTTTTGTAAGGATTAGAAATAATGTTTGTTAATCAGCCTAGCAAAATAACTACCGGGCATGTGGTAGAAACTCAGTTGGTGAGGCTCATCATCGTCATTATTAAGGAAAACACTTAACAGGATGAAAACTTTCTGTTCTGAGACTGAACAGACCCAGAATCTCTGTGGTATACTGTGTAGCCCCTGGCCCCCAAGCTATCTATTACTTCTGGCTGAGGTCATAGCTTTTGCTGTAGGGAACATGTTTCTTGGTTTTAATTTTGAGTCTCAATATATTGTTCTAAAAATATATTTTTTAAAAAACTTTACTGAAGTATTTCCTGAAATCTTCATTTATCTTTTCAAAAGCAGTTTCATACCAACAGACACAAGCAAACATATTTGTGAATTTCAGAATAAGAAACATCTTCAGTCTTTGAGGAATCTCAGATCATTCTATTTCCAGGACTGCATATTTTAGAGTTCACATTGGTGATGGTTAGAATGGGGAAGGTTAGAAGATAATTTTGTCCAAGGAGTCCAAGTGTAAAATGTTCCCTTTTTGTAGATTTGTGTGGGAAAAGTTATTAATAGGATAAACCTATGGATTACTTTTTTTAATATGAAGAGTGTTTTTGACATATGCTATTTGACGTTTGATTACTTATGAGATACAGTTGTATGTTGAAAGACCTCTTAATTGTCAGCTTAGTGACTTTTCATAATGAAAATGTATTCTAATCCTTGTATACTTGTCTTTTCTGAAATGTCTACCTTAAAAGACTATGGAATCTTTTCCATCAGTTTTATTTGCCCAAATATAGTATGGGGCTTGTGGTAAAGGTTCTGATGAAGATTTAGAAGGATTATNTTTTCAATGATACTTTATTATGAGTTTTAAGTATGTGAGCAAAGATAATTGTAATATTACCTTTTATGGTTAATGAATGACAAAACTGATGTTGGTTTGTTAAAATATTTTTTTCGTCTTAAAGCTTTTGAGCCTTGTTAGATATTAGAAAACATAAACAAGATTAAAAGCTCCAAATGCAATTATTTCAAAGTTAAAAACAATTATTTTAAATAAGAAAGTTAAGATGATTGCGTATTCAGAGTGCTGAGGAAAGTTAGGCAGTAAAGACAGTGGGGAATTACCAAGGCTGTGTTCATGAGATGGCAAGATTTAGTGCTTTTGAATTGCCAGGGTTTAGCAAAACAGTTATTTTCATGGTCTTTGGTAATGCCTAAATTGTGATAGTTCATGGTCATTTATGTATTTTTACAATTGTACAAGTTTGAATTTTTAACCAGTAAGTTAGAAAAAGAAGAGATCATATGCAAAAAAATGGGGCTAAATGAAAGAGTAAAAGGTCTTTATTTAAAATTTTTCTGTTTATTCTAACTTTTATTGTTAACTGGAGTGGATAATGTCTGATCTCAAACTAGGTTATATTGAATGCAGAACCTAATGTAAAAAGGTATTATATTGTGTTCATAGTGTTTCTGGTCCAATGAAATATATGTGCTAAGGTTTTAAATTTGTTGCAGTCTGTNTTGTCACCCATATGTGACATCTGCTTCTTTATGACCCATATTAACATGCTAAAGCCATTGTCTGCTTTGTGTGTGTATCTCAGAAGGCTGATGGACATTTTGGGAGTACTGTGGAGATAGAGCTTCATACTGCTTTCCTGGCATGTATGAGCTGAGTCTGATCTCTGGTACTATAGAACAGATAATAAAACCATTTTTGAAATACAGGTCTGGGTAGAAAACTAAATTAAAATCCATTAAAAAAAAAAAACTCTTTAAAAAGCCTTGAAACTAACTTTGTCTTAACCCAGTTAAAATTTACTCTCATCCATAGCATATAGGAAATAGTATCCTAGTTGTGAATTTTTTTTACCTTTCAAATATGTAAAGCCTTGTTACTAATTTTTGTGATCTGTAAAATATATCGACTAGGTTTTCACTATACATAGGGAAAGCGGTTGCAGAATTCCATATTTTTGTTTTTAAAATTTTAATTTAAAAAAGGAAAAGTTATTTTATGTGCATGGGTGTTTGGGGTGGGTATATGTCTATGCATCACCGGTGTGCCTGGTACCCTTGGTGGCCAGAAGACTTTGTTGGATTCCCTGAAATGAGTTATGGATGATTGGTAGTCACCATATGAGTACTAAGAATTAAACCAAGGTCCTCTGGAAGAGCAGCCAGTACTCTTAACTGCTAAGTCTTCTCTCCAGTACTCCTATATTTTTGTTTTTAAAGACAACATTGTGTGTAAATTCATTCTTTTGAGAGTCTGTTTGTAATGTAGATGTTGAGAGAGAAGTAACAGAATCATTCTACTTAGTCATACATTCAAGATCTGCTTGTTAGAGTATTTAAAATTTGACTTTTGAATTCTAGAAGTGATTAGGGGGCTGGAGAGATGGCTCAATGATTAAGAACACTGTCTGCTCTTTCAGAGGATGTGGGACAATTCCCAGCACCTACATGGCAACTCACAGCCATCTATCTGTAACTTGAATCCCAGTGGATCTGTCACCCTCACATGCCAGGCACACATTTGGTATAGAGATGTACATGCAGGCAGAACACCCACACACATAAAGTAAATAAATAAAAATGATTTAGCCAGGTTTTTGCCAAGGTAGTGTCTGTAGATTCTGTGATAGTCAGCAACCTAAGGACATCATTAAACTTGAGGATAGGATAGACAGATCTGGGTGAGTTGTTAAGGCATATTGAGTTTACCTGTCAGATCTGGGTGAGTTGTTAAGGCATATTGAGTTTACCTGTCATTTACCTGTCTTTAAAAATATATTTGCATCTTTGCATTTATTTTGCTTTCTTGGAATCTTTCTAACATTTTTCTGCATTAATTTTTCCCACATTAATACTACCTAATCCCTGTAATACAATGAATATATTAGGATTTTTATTTCATAATATTAATGTTCTTCAGTAAAATTACTCTTGCATCTTCATGTCTCTTTCTATGGTAGTATAATTTCTGTTTGCCTGCTACTATTTTTTAGGAGTTACCAAAACCAATTTGTTAATCTTTTTGAAACTTTAGAATTCAGTTTAAATGCAAAACCCAAATTCTGTTTAAATTATTAGACTTACCATTTGTTCCTTAAATATTGTCTTTTCACAGAGTCAAGCATTAGTAGTTCTTGAGTTTTTATGGTGAAGTTATATCTTTATTATTTGATTTAAATGAAATTTCAGAATAGAGTTACCTAGTCAGTCTGGTAAAATAAATTCGTTACATCTCCCTACTTTTTTTATTTTCTCCAGTACTAGAGATTGAGTCTATACTTTTGCTGAAGCCTTTTTATTCCATGTTTTTAATGCTGCTAAATTTACCACATAAGAAATTATAGGGCTGAAAACAAGGATCATATTGGCATACAGTTCTATAGTAGAATTAACTTGAAAATAAAATGTATCTTTTAGTGTATAATTTTAACATTTTTTTTTCTGTAGANACCTTATGTGAAGATACACTAGGTTTTTGTATACTACCTTTTTCCGTTTGTTTTTGAAGCTGGGTCGTAATAAATGTAGCTTTGTTGGCTTTGAACTGGCTATATAGTTCAGAATGGCCTTTAATCCACTATCTTCCTGCCTCGCCAACTAAGTGCTAGAATTATAGCCATTAATCACTGTGCCAAACATACACTTGGAGATTTTTAAAGTTTTATTTTGGAATCCTGTGGGGGACCAGCCCCCACTTTTACGACCAGGGTCCTCTTGAGCAGGGAGAAGCAGGAAATATTTAGATAGAAAGAGATACCCAGACAACGATGACGAGAGGAAAGACAGAAACACGGGGTAGCCTCAGGAGGGCCTGGGTCAAAACCCACCAGCCCAGAACTTTATTCAAAAGGGCTTTTTATAACAATGCCAAGGGACGAGGCAAAAGACCTCCCCCTTGCTAGATACAGCCAAGTGTAGACCCTTCCAAACACCTGGTACTCAGGCCTGGGGCCCAGTCATTCTCTAAGCAGCCCTGCTGGTAAAGCAAGCTCAGATCTCACTTGGAAACCTCTGGGGGCTCCAGTAGGATCCTAAGCATATTTCATGAGTATTTGGGATTTGGTAGTAAATGTACAGTTGTAATCTTTATAAAAAAAATCTAATCATTATTTTAAAAGTGATAAAATTTTAAGATGTATTAAAAGTAGAAATAAGTAACCTTAGCTAATGAGTTTCTAATGTATCCTTTGTATATGGTCAGGCATACTATTTTAAAAGCATAATTTAAGATGAGGGTTTTAGAGGCTGGAGAGATGGCTCAATTATTAAGAGCACTGCTTGCTATTACAGAGGATAAAGACTTGGTTCCCAGCATCCACATGGAATGTCAGAACCACTTCTAATTTCAGGGGATCCAGTCCTCTCTTGTGACTTCCTCAGGTACCAGACACATGTGGTACACATACATACATGTAGGCAAAACACTCATACACATAAAATAACAGCACATCTTAAGAAAAAATGACTGCTTGACAATTTGATTAAAAAAATACTTGTTTGTGCTGCATCATCTGAGATCTTAGTAAAGTACTGTTTTCACATTCTTATATATAAAACTTAAACTTCCAGTTTTGGAGTATTGACTCCGGAAGTAAGCCTATTACTTAAAGTTTTTATTGATTCAATAATTATATTTTGTTTGGAATCTGTAAGTCACCAATTGTGTATCCATCTTCATAACTTAAGGAACAGCTTACCCTTAGGAAGGAGTAGCAGTATTTCATGTTTAGGGACCTTGTTAATATACTCTCAAGACATACCGGTTCTACTTTTCAACATTTCTTTGCTTACAGCTGTTCATTTAAAATGGAAGTTTTAGATTGAAGAAATCATGAGCTAGTTTTGGAAATTAAAAAATTTTCCTGCTCTTGGTGATAGCTTTGGCCTAGGGATATACATTTTAACATCTCATTTGCTTATTTCTGAGCATTTCCTGTCACATAGCAAAACACTGAGATTGGATAATAGATAGGGGTTAAGTGAAGATGTTGTAATAGGAGAGGCAGAGAGCTAACTGACTCTTGGTTCACATTTTTTCTTTAATAGAAGCCTCAACCGTAGCAAAATAGTAGTCAGGCTCTTCGCTGTGCACATGTGTGGAATGTCGTGGCATAGGAAGNAAATTTGGATCCACTAGGCCAATAACAGATGTAGCCACAACCATTTGTACTGACTGCTTAGGGCTAGTTTTCTTTTTTCTTCAGATTAATTATAAATTAATTATAACTGGTTTAAGGGCACAGTACAAAAATAATGTTCCTCTTCCATTGGTTTTTCTAGAGTTTTGAATAAAATGAACAGACTTCTGTCCCTGAGATTTGTTTTTGTATTTTAAAGAAATTGACTTAAAAATTTTAAAACTTTTAAAAATAATTTATTTTAACATTTCACAAGCTTATTGATATTGCAAAAATACTATCGGTTCTAAGTGGGCTCTTTACATTAATTCTTTTAATTTTTTGAAATTTTATGCTTTCATTTACATGTTTAACACCAGGATCAGTTGTTTGTCGAACTGTTAGTTTTTGTGAAGTGGGGGTTTTTACTTTATATTCTCTTGGTCAATATAAAAATCAGATTTTCTTTTCCATTTCTTTGTTTAAATTCTAATTCTCACTGTGTACTGTGGCCTAGCCTTGAAGTAGGTCTGTGTATGTAGCCTACTGTCCTCAAACTACAGTTTACCTTAGCCTTCAAGTACTGGGATTACATTTTTGTGCCACCATGCCTGTTTAAAATCAGATAGATGTTTAAAGCAGAACTTTGATAACTTGTCGTGTTTCCTAATGATTGTTTGTACTCCTCTAAGAACTTGTCAGCAGGCAAAGTGAACTCTCAGTCCCTCTGCTAACTGCGATGTCTTAGCACAGCTGTGTGTGTGTGACATAATTATGGGAAAAGGTCAGTGCAAAAAGGGAGTTAAATAAAAGCAAGTGTGTGTGAAAGTGCCATAAGGAAACCTGCTATTGTACATGCTACAAAANCAACACAAACTTTGTGACCAAGGTGAACACCAAGAAAAATTCTTACTCATTGTCTCCAAATTAAGTGACTTTACATACATTGTGTTAAGAATAAAAATATATTGGGGCTGGAGAGATGGCTCAGGGGTTAAGAGCACTGACTGCTCTTCCAGAGGTCCTGAGTTCAATTCTCAGCAACTACATGGCAGCTCACAGCCATCTATAATGAGATCTCATGCCCTCTTCTGGCATGCAAGCATGCGTGCAGACAGAACACTATATACATAATAATTAANATATATATATATATATATATATANACACACTTGTCTCTTAAATATAAGATCAGAGAAACGAACATGGGCTTGGCTATATAGCTAAAAACATTGAATTTAAATCTTTTTTAAATGTAGACTTTTGAATGCTGAATTAAATTACTTTTTGTTTTAAAACATGAAAAATAACACTGGTAGATAACAAAACTTTTAATTTGATGCATAAGTAATACAAGAGAAAGTCAATTTATTATACAAGTACTGTGAAAAGCAGGGGAAGAACAGTGTAGAACTGTACATGAGAAAACTATTGCAGCAGCATGTCCTGCTAGTGTTAGTGATTTGAAACTCACTAATTTCTAATGTGCAGAGGGCTTTTTACCCTGAAGAATAAAAACAATTCATTACATCATTACATATTACCTTTAGTCATTATTTAATTCTGTAATTACTTTGTGTGTGTGATTTTTGCTTAAGTCATAGAAGAAGGGATCTTAGTTATTATGGAGGGAATAATTGGTACCAAGATGATTATATTTTTTCTTTGATATTTATGTGGATTTTCCAAAATTTAAAGACATTAATATTTTATCGTCTATTCATGTGTGTGTGTCTGTGGGTACACTCCTCTAGAAGTTGTAGTTTTTATAAGTAATCATTCCTGTATATTGTGATTTGTTTTATGTTGGAAGAAGGTGTATTGATTTATACACAGAAAAAAAAAAAAACAGGGTGTGGAATCACAGAACAGGCAACTATCCCTGTCTCTTATACACATCTAGATGTGTATAAGAGACAGATAGAATACATTTAAAAGAGCAGTGGTAGGCTGTGTAGCTCAGTGATAGATGTTTGTCTAATGTGTGAGATTCTGATAGGTTCCATAGCCAGCTGCAAAAGCCACAGAGAACAGCACTTTGATCATAGCAGCAGACACTGTTGGTTGCATACAACACAAATCAAGTTGTTGTAGAATTCTGTGTAGAGAATTTATGTGCTACCTGTGTAACATCTTCTATTCTATTCATTCATTTATTTTCCTTGTTTTTTTGAAGCAGGGTTTCCCTGTGTATCCTTGGCTGTCCTGGAACGCACAGAGATCCGCCTGCTTCTGCCTCTTAANTGCTGGGATTAAAGGCATGTGCCACCACCACTTGGCATCATTTTATTTGTATGTTTTTTGTGTATGTGTGGAAGACAACTAGTGGGGGTGGGTCATTTGTTGGCTTTCTTCTCCCACTGGGGATCTAATTCAGGTCATCAGTATGCCTACCTGCTGAGCCATCTTGCCAGTCCTTGTACAACTTCCTGCTGTCATGGAATAATCATGATTTAGGATTTCAAGTTCTGCTTAAAGTTGCTGTTTATTAATCCTACTAGTACATCTTGAGTTACACCATTTCATCTTCCAGAAAATTTGACCTCTCCAAGATTTCTAGAACATAAGTACTTTGTTATTGCCAAGATCTATTATAAGACTAGTAAAACTTTAGCTAAGAGCTTTGTTACAGAAAACCAATGTGCATCCTCTTCTGAACTGTAAATCATCTCTAGATTATAATACCTAATCCTTGTAAATTATGTGTGAATTGTAGTTGTATTGCTTAGGGAATGATCGGAAAAATAGACAACATTTGCAGTATAGACAGAGTTTTTCTTTTCTGAACATTTTTTAATATTTATAGTGGTTGAATCCCTAAATGTAGAACCTAGAGAAAAAGAAGGTCAAATGTATTTTTGGGGTGAGCTTCTTCATACACAAGGGTCCTAATTTACAATAGCGTTTTGCTACTTAATTAAAATTTTGACCAATTCTCTGGCCTCAAAAACCTAATTTTCANTGTGGTTGTGTAAGAATAAGGATGAAACTAAGTGAAACAATAGGAAGCAATATTTAGATGATGTATATATATTATTTTAAAGATTTATTATTTTATATGTATAAATATTTTGCTTGCATATGAGTGTGTGCACTATGTGCATGCCTTGTTCCCAGAGAGCCCAGCCCAGAAGAAGGCTTCAGATCTCCTGGAACTAGAATTACAGATTGTGAGCCAACCGTGTAGGTGCTGGGAACTGAACCCAGGTCCCCTGCAAGAGCAGCAAGTACTCTTAACCAGGTCCCCTGCAAGAGCAGCAAGTACTCTTAACCTCTGAGCTATTTCTCTTGTTTCCAACTAGATGGTATTTATTTTTTAATCATGATAAAAACACCCAACATAAAGTTTAGTATCTTAATTAAAATTTTTTNAAAAAATTGTATTGTCTCTGTGTGTATACACACATGCTTGTACCTGCACACACATGCCATGACATGCCCAGTGGAGATCAAGAATTTTCTGGAAATCTTCTCTTTCTACTATGTGGATCCTGGAGATTGAGCTCAGGTTGTCATGGTTGGCTTTTACTTGCTGAGCCATGTCCTCGGTGCTCATAATTTATTTTTAATCTGCAGTACCGTAGTGTTAAATAGGTTTTCACTGTTGTTATTTTTTCTTTGTTGAGACAGTTTCTGGCTATGTTGTTGAGGCTAACTCTGATACATTATATGGGCTCAAGCCCTACCTCAGGGGTCCCACAGATAGTAACTGCCTGACTTTAAATGTGCCCCATGAAACCACTGAAAACCTTAACGTTTATTTGAAGGAACATTTACCTTAATATAAAACTTGAAAGATTTTAATGTTAGAATGTTTAGAGTGGAAGGTTTGGCTCCTGACAGCCTTAGTGATAGGAAAGACTTCGTTGAAGAACAAAGATTTAAACTGGGTCTTTGGAATGAGTGGGACTAGGTTTTAAACAAGGAATATAACAAGCATTTTACTTGAGAGAGACAAAACTCAGGTGGGAATGGACTGCCAATATCTGTCTTCGTTAGAAGACTTCTACTTTTTAGAATTTAGAATTGACTTTCAGTGTGACTGGTACTAGAAGCAATAGAATGTAATGGTTCCAAAATGTATTCTCTCTACTATGAAAAGGGAGGTTAGTAATTANGTTTTCTTTCTATAAGGGTCCTGAGACATTTCAATGCTGTTGTGCATTTAGAATCAATATCTCTTTGTGTTTCTCTTGTCTCTCTCAGTCTTTCTGCTGTCTCTGTCTCTGTGGGTATGGATGTGGAGATCAGAGGCCAATGTCATTCCTCAGTTGCTTCTTCACTGTATTTCTTCGAGACAGAGTCTCTCAGTAAACCTAGAGCTCACCTATGTGGCTAGATGGCCAGCAAGATCAAGAGAGCATCTTGTTTTTGTCTCCTCAGTATTGGAATTACAGGTGTGAACACTACTGACTAGATTTTTTTATGTGTGTACTGGGAATCTGCAAGTTATATCCAAAGGTTTTCTTCCAATCAACAGAAGATTTCACTTTTTGGAACTATTTTTATTCATTTGACATCAATTTGAGAAGTATATGTGCTACTTACAAGTTGGCATGACTTATCAAAATACTTAATCTAGCAGATNTCCTTTATAATGATTAGATTATAATCCTATAATTACTGTAACTAAATTGATTCAGCAGATAGTATGTGCTCTACTCTGGTAGGGATTAAGAATAGTAAATGTGAAAGGAAAGGAATAAAGTGCAGGTGGTTTATGCATATAACCCTTACCTTACTATTATAGGTGTGGGCTGTGGACATTAGCATCTCCCAGCCTGTGGTCTTGTTAAAACACTGATAACTACAGTTTACCAAGATGTCCAAGGGATTCCTATAATCACTAAACTTNGTCATATATTGATATACATCAAATCCAATAAAACTTCACTTAATTTTTGCTGCTGATGATAGCAGAGAATTTATTGTATTTCAATTTCCCTCCTTTTTCTTTGAGATGGGGGTCTTAATATGTTGCTCAGTCTAGCCTTCAATTCTATTTCAGGCTCTTGAATTGTGGAGACTGTAAGCATATGCATCATGCTATGTGTAAGCCTCTGCAGCTTCAAACAATTTTTACCTACTTGAAATCTCTATCTTTTGTCCTATTATTATTCATTGTATGAGTGTTTGGTGCGTGTGCATGTGTAGAGGCCATTGATTAATGTTAGGTGTCCCCTATTTTGAGACAGGGTCCCANTGAACCTGGAGCTCATTGATTTCAGCCAAGTTGGCTGCCCAGTGAGCTTCAGAGATGTGTTTGTCTTTGGTTTCTCCTGCCATGACTGGGTTTACAAATGTGCACCATTGGGCCTGGGTTTTTACATGGGCACTGGGATTCAAATGCAGATCCTCATGCTTATGTGACAGGCACTTCACTGACTGAACCATCTCTCTAGCCCATCCTTTTTTTTTTTTTTTTTTTTAAAGAGTTAATATGGAGGGCTGGAGAGATGGTTCAATAGTAAAGGCACTTGTCACCAAGTCTGATTACCTGACATACGGTGGAAGGAGAGAATGGACTCCTAAAGTGGTCCTCTGACTTAAGGCATATATGCTGTGGCATGTGTCTCNTTCACCACCAAATTAACAACAACAACAAAAAGCCAAGGTAATAAAAAAAAAATTAAAGGGTTAATATTGAATTTGCTTAGTTAGCAACTGGAACCATTTGTACATAAAAGGCAGGGTTGTGTTTTCTTTCCCAAACTTTATTCCCTTGAACTGATGACCATAACATAGTGCTATGTCAGGATTTGAATGGAAGATGGCTGACGTAGTTTGACCTTATAGAAAACATTTGGCCGGGCGGTGGTGGCGCACGCCTTTAATCCCAGCACTTGGGAGGCAGAGGCAGGCGGATCTCTGTGAGTTCGAGGCCAGCCTGGGCTACTGAGTGAGTTCCAGGAAAGGCGCAAAGCTACACAGAGAAACCCTGTCTCGAAAAACAAAAAAAAAAAAAAAAAAAAAAAAAATTTGATAGCAGCATGTCATTTTGTTCTTGACCCTCATTGTCCAAGCATTTACTTTTAAGTATTCCTTAATTTTGACTCTTTGTCTTAGACTCCTGCTAATTTTTCTAAGCTGAGGGTAACCCTAATATTGTGAAATTAGTTTTTGTAGTCCTATCCAAGTTCTAGTCACTTGCTTAGACATTGTGATTACAGGCAAGATTCTGATAATGATTATCTACCGTCTTACTTTCTTCTTCAAGAATAAACTTCTTAAAATATTGTCCTTTTCCCCTACCCCTAAGGCAGAGGAAGTGGAGCAGGACAATGACCGCTTTCTACGCAGCCCTGGAAATCACTTTGTTCCAGAGTCAGTTCCTTAGTGCTCAAATTTTAGTTGTGTACCATTGCACTTTGCTTTTAGATTGCTGTTCTGTATTTTGAGTTGGTCCTTCTGTGTTATACAGCCTGGTCCCAAATTTATGATGCTCCTCCTTTAACTTCTTACGTGCTGGGAACACAGGTGTATACCACCTTTTCCACTAGTACTGGCTTGCTATTTGTACCATACCTGATCTTAGCCAAAAGGCTAGGAAGTGATTTTTGGGTTTTAAGACAATATTTCTCTTGTAAATAGTCCTAGCTGTCCTGGAACTTGCTCTGTAAGCCAGCCTGTCCTCGAACTCACAGAAATCTGCCTGCCTCTGCCCCTCGAGTGTTAGGATTAAAGGCGTGCGCCACTACCACCTGGCTAAGATAGCTCCTGAAAAATCAAATTACCAGAAATCAACTGTTAGGGCACCATTTAAGAAATTAAATAATGGGGCTGGAGAAATGGCATTTGCTGTTCTTTCAGATGGCTAGGGTTCAGTTCCCAGCATCCACTTTGGGTGGCTCACAATTGTCCATAATTTCAGTTCCAGGGCATCTGAATTGTCTTTTGTCTTACTTTGACCTCTGTGGCACCAACCACATACATAGTACATATGCATGCAGGCAGGTGAAACACTCATATACTTACTATAAAATCCTTTCTTTCTTTCTTTTTTTTTTTCTTTTTGAGATGGTTTCTCTGTATAGCCTTGACTGTCTTGGAACTCACTCTGTAGACTGTAGTCTGAACTCGAACTTAGAGATCCTCCTGCTTCTGCCTCTTGAGTACTGGGATTAAAGGCATGCACCACCATCACCTAATATAAAATCTTAAAATATATATATATATATATATATGGTACATAAATGTAAGTGCACACTGTATAAGTGAAAACACAAGAATATATAAAGAAGTGAGAAATCCATCTTTATATCTGTAATTAGAGCTAACCACTATATATTAGTATGTATCCTAAAAAGTTTGTTTTAAATGTGCAAACAGGTCTATGTTCTGTAAGTTTGACTAGCGGGAGAGATGGGGTTTAGTGAGATGGCTCAATGGGTAATCAAAAGGTATTGAGTGCCGAGTCTGACAAACTGAGTTTGACTCTCAGGTCCCACCTAGTAAGAGAGAACAGACTCCTGTAAGTTGTCCTCGAACTTGCACACATGCACACATGCCCCGAATGTGGCATTCGAGGACACACCAAAGTTAAGTGCAATAAAAAATGTTTTAAAAATGAAAAGAGATGGTATACATTGAGGTGGATTGGGGATATTCTAAGAATTGGCTTTGTAACTAAAAAAAGTTAAGCCAGAATTTAAGCCTTAATACTTGTTTGTTTTTTGACTTCAGGGAAGAAACCCCTTTTTCTTGGAGCCAGCAATAATTATTACAATNACTGATGGGAGCAAGTTGACTACTACCAGTGGTGTCCAGGATGAGGTAAGTCATGTGTGTCATATGAGTCATAAAGATGCAATTGAAACCTATCTGTATGTGTATAATCGGGTATTGAATACTTTGTAGTAGGTTTTCTCTTTAGTTATCTCATGCAATTTATAATAATCCACCTCCTGGGACCATCTCACTTTGTTCATAGCAGTTGCCTTTATATTTTCTTGACTAGGAATCCTTTCGTTGCAAAGTTTGTGAGCATACCTCCTGCTCCAGTGTCAGNCTGTATAGTAATAAAATTCTTATTTTCAGGTTAAAAAAACCCAACAACCTAGAAATAAAATTCTAATAATTTTACTTACTTTAGTTGATTATTATGATAGCTTTTAATTACTGACAGAAGGACTAAAGTAAAGAAGCTTATGACAAGGAAAGGTTGATTTTAACTTTGGTGAGGCAGCATTGGTGGGAAAGGGTGAAGGAGTGAGCTGCTCACTTCATGTGGCCAGGAAGCAAAGAGAAGCAGAGATTGTAATCAGATAGTACTTTGAAGACTATACTCCCTGTGACGTAACTTTCTCCAACCAGGCGTCATCTCTCAGTGTTGTCACCATCACCCAATAGCACCCTGAACATGGGACTGAGACTTAATACATAGGCCTTTCATAGACATTTCATACCCAATCATGTCATTTTTTTTTTTTTTGACTAGAGTCCAGGCTGGAGTACAATGCTGAGAGTAGGTTAAAATTAGAAAAAGTGAAGATTCTCCAGCATTTAAGTTTTCTCTAAGTAATATGTAATATAAAGAATTCAGAGCTAATGCTATTTGCTCTGTCAGTGAGTTGTGTGTGCTGTATTATGNTAAATCCATTGGATTAAAGGAAGTAAACTTTAGGCACTTTTACTATATTTGAACTGCTGGTAAATGTGTTACTCATTTTCTTCTTGACATGCTGATGTACAGGTGATCTTCTAAAGACTCGTTACTGTTTGCATTCGCTCTTAGTTTCTGTGGTATTTATTAGAGTTTGAAATGGGAAAGGTGCAGACTTTAGAGAATTAGTTTAAGATTTAGAATTAGAATGGAAATTTAATTAAAGATTTGGAATTTATTTCCATTTGTGTGACACTGGAATATAAATTACATAAGGTCAGAGTATGTGGGTTTCTTTCTTAATTCAAGTACTTGTAGCAGTGAACTTTGTACCAGTGATCTAATTTCCCTAAATCTCTACCTTATTGATGAAATAATGACAGTAATTCTTGCTTTCCTTCATATGGTTGTTGAAATCTAAAATGAAAAAAATGTATGTGAGAGTGTGTGGTGGGCTCTAAAGAAGTGTATTGTATCATTCATTCCTTCATGAGGCAATAGAACCAGTGCAGAACTTAGATTACTTAATTTGATTTAGAAGGGAAATACTAAAATTGCATTGTTTCAGTAGTTAAAGAGATTTTAGGATATAATCATTGAGGTAGCACCGATAAAATAGATTATAAACTAAAATTAATTAGTTATTTTATTGCCTGCTTAAATGTGGAACTTGATGGTTTATTGGACTTTCTTAGATTTAGTTGGCATGTAAAGCCATTATGGCTCTGTCACTCTTAGTAGATAGACACTGATTGTATCTATAATCACAAACAATAGAAATGTCACTTAGCTTGAAATTAGAAGTTCTCAAATTGATTTTTTTCTCTTAACCATACTAATTTTAGTATTTGTACTTTTTGTAGAAATTCTAAGTCTTTTTTTATTTGTTTGTTTTTTTGAGACAGGGTTTCTCTGTGTAGCCCTAGCTATCTTGTAGACCAGGCTGGCCTCGAATTCACAGAGATCCGTCTGCCTCTGCCTCCTAAATGCTGGGATTAAAGGCGTGCGCCACCATGCCCGGCTCAAAATTCTAAGTCTTTTGATAGTCGTTTTTTTACCTTAATGATTTTGATTAAACAGTTATTTCTGTTTTCTGTTGTAAAATAGGCCTACCTGTAAGACTATCCATTCAAGGCACTTTCTCTTGGCCTTTCTAGAAATGCCTTTGGTGATGTAGTTTGTTCCTGTATATCTGAATCTGTTTTATTTTTAAAATCTATTTATGAGACTTCCTCTAGCTTTAAGATACCTTGAAATGTACATGGGAATTGGAATTGTTGAACTTTCATTCTGATTCCTTCCTTGGGAATGATATTACTGTGTCTTTATAGTATTCCAATATTAACTTTCAAATAAGTTTGAGGTTTTCCTGTGGGCAGAGATCTTAATCTTTCTGTCCCTCTTACTTTGTGTGATATTTAGTATAGTACTAAGAATAGAGTTTACATTAAAAAATATTACAGATGTTGATGTATTGAATCTGATAGGAAGTTAAAAATTGATTCCTGTTGCTGCTTCTTACCTGAAGCAGAAAGTTCATTTATTTTTAAGGCAAGCATTTTTGATTATGAAGTTGGAACATAGGCCTGTGAGTTATTTTGATATTCACGTTTGAGAAAGCCCCTGCATGTTTCTCTCTCCTCTACCTCTCTCTTCCACCCAGTGCTGTCGATCAAACCTGGGGCCTAGTACATACTAGGCAAGTGCTCTAGCATTGAACAATACCAATGTTCTCTCCCACTCTGTGGGTGTGTGTATGTACATTTATACGCTTACTCCATGCGTGGTTTATATTGTTGCTTTTACTAGGCAATGTCAGTTTTATCTTTACATCTCTTCGGGTCTCTTTACCTTTGTTTTGGCAAAACTGGATTCTCTTTCTTTATCTTTGAATGTGTAAATGTGTGTTTAATTTCCATTTAAGGAATTTTACGGAATGTGTGTATGTAATTTTTAGTGGTTTGTGGGCTGNTTTTTATTTTATTTTTTAAATAGACTGTCTCACTCTATAGCTTAGACTGGCTTTGAACTCATTGAGTAACACTGGCCTCAAACTTGGATTCTCTTGCCTCCCACCTCTGAAGTAGTTAGGTTACAGACATGCACCACATTTGTCCAGCTGTGACTACTGTTGATGTAACCTATTTCTCTTTGCGGGTTTGTGTGTTCCACTATCATGGATATACTTTGCTTGAGAGATATGACGTCTGCTGTGGTAGGTCATATCTGCTCTGTTAGTACAGAATGAGTGACTTTGCTGCTTTCACATAATCCTCATAGCATATATATGTTTATTTAGTCTCATCTTGTATTTTCTAAAGAGGAAATGGAGATTGAAAGAAATAAAATGATTTGCTTCTGTTATGGTATTTGTTGCTGCCAAAATCTGTGTTAGAATTAATCTAAATTGTGAAGGTGTCCCAGCCCAGTGGTGCTTCCCCCTGCTCCCCAGATCTATCCAGCACCTCTTTGACTCTGTTGTTGAATGTGTTTAGAATTTATCTTCCATTGTGTATGTTTGTGTATATGCTGTGTGAGTGTATTTGCAGATATGTATACATTCCATAAGTTGATGTTGGGTATCTTCCTCTATTGGTCTCTGCCTTATTTTTTGATACAATTTCTTCCTAAACCTGTAGCTCACTACTGGGCAAGATGGTTAGCAAATCGCAGGGATCCTCCTGTCTCTCCCTCTCTAGTGCTGGGCTTACAGGCATTCACTGTACCTGGCTTTTATATGGATGCTGGGATCTGAGCTAAGGTCCTTGTGCTTGTGTGACCGAGCTGTCTCCACAGCCTAATTTACTTTTCATCTGGATTCTTATCTTTATTTCAGCTTTCTATGCAAGTATGATATAGAGAATTCTGTTCTGAATTTGTTTAGTCTCTCACAAATACTGAGCAGAGCATTTCTAGGCAACGAATATAAAACAGGATAAGTCTTTGGTGTTGTGTTTCATGACAGTGTTTACGTAGTTTTTTGAGTGTTAAATATACTGATTCTAAGTATGTGGAAGCACTGAAAAGGTGAACTCATCACATCTCATGGGCACCGCTACCTCTCATGTCATTGGCAAGTTCTTTTTAACATTACATACAATCTAATTTGATCTCAAGATCTTTGAATAACCATTTACTATGTGTGATTTACTGCATATATTTATGAAATTTATTTTTTTAAAAAAGGCCCAGTATTGTTTTGAGTATAGAAAAGTAATTAGTTTACATAGTTAGAGCCATATTAAGCCTTGACCTGAGATGTACGGGCCCCAATTTTTTACAGCATGTTTGTGAGAAGGATAATAGAACTGCTGTGCATTCTGTCACAGCTCACAGGAGAGAAGACTGACTGCTTTATACTGTAAAACTCTGGAGCTAGATATGATCATTTCATATTAATTAATTAAATGAAACATTGAGAGTCATTTAATAAAAGTCTAGGCTATTGCTTGAGGTGACCTGAGTATTGTCTAGGACTTTTGATGACTGTTTGGATTGCAAGTTTAAGTGTATTATTCTGGCCTTTTTTTTTTTGAGTGTTTGTATGTGTACATGTATACAGCCATTTAGTAAAGCTGATTGTCTCCAGTGTTTCATATAAGGGAAATGGGTTACATATGGATTTGAATTCTGATACACCAAGAACACTATTCTTCTTGCTCCCACAATACTCATTTTTTGCTGTTGATAAACATTCTTGTGTAAATACTCAAAATGCTAATCACATCAGTATTCTGGCATGTCAATGTTTTGGTAAAATCACCAAATTATAATTNGAGTTGTTTGTTTTATTTACTTAGCTTTTTGAGACAGGATCTTCCTTTGAGGTCAAAGCCAAGGCTGAACTTGAACTCATGGAACCTAGGCTGGCTTCAAATTTGGGGCAGTGCTCCTTAGCCTTGGCCTCCAGAGTGATGAAGTCACAATCGTGTGTCATCAGGCTTTGCTGAAAACTTGATTCTTTTTATTGTTTGCCTAGATCCTCTGGAGTACTGAGTTGCAGTGGGAATGTGTTCTGAACTAATTCCAGAAACACATGGCCAAGTACATTGTTTAGTAAGGCAGCAGAAGAAATCCTGCTGTAACAGTCAGCATATCGAAACTGTTACTTTTCTCATTCCTGAAGATGCTAATAGTAGTCTTCTATTTCAAATATTGAGATTTCTCTGTATAGACGAGTATGTTGGCATTTCTGTATTATGATTGCCATGGAGGTGACGTTTTTGAGAAGGTATTTGTCAAAATGAACTGTTGGCTTTGCAGTACTAACTAGGTTTTAAGACCAAGCTGGATAACTAGAGAGATGTCCAGTTAAAACACTTGCATAGAACAAGAATGTAAGAGCAGCCTCAGCTTATGGGTTCAGTTGGTCTTATATTCTGATTTGTCAGTTCTTAAAATTGGTACAAAAGTCCATCAAGCTATGAGTTACTGGATTTGATAGCACCATTTTTTTTTTTCTGGATCATCCTACACATTACAAATTGAAAATAGTTTTACTTGATCTGACGAAGTGCATTTGATTCAAAAACAATATAGACTCTAGTATCTGAAATGATTCAGAAACTTCTGTTCCCTCCCTTCCCAAAATATTTTTATCCATTGAAATAAAATTATTTGCCAGAGGCTCTTCCAACTGTTTTGTAGGGAAAGACTTGAAAACACCTTTAGAGTACGTTCCCCACTCCCTGGCATACTTGGAACATTGGGCAACTTTCTTTGTTTTAAAAAAGACTGAAAGAGAGGGGCTGGAGGGATAGATCAGTGGTATAACTGTAGTCCCATGATATCTAATTCCCTCTTCTGTATGCAGAAGTACATACAGACAAAACACCCACATACATAAAGTACATAAATAAATCTTAAAAAAAAAAAAAGACAAATCTTGCGGAATTTCCTAGTGTGATAGGTTTCTTAAGTTCTGTGCTATCTTGTAGTGGCCTCTCCATAACGGTGTTACTGGAGTCTAGTAACTCTTAAGGAGTGACTGTGTATTTGTGACAAAATATTTCACACTGTACTTTGTGTCACCTCTACCAAGGCAGCTTTGTAAGACAGCTAAGGGAATTTGTTGGATTATAGATAATTTACATTTTCTTTTTCTATCTGTATTTGCCTCCATTTTCTCCNTTCCTGGATTTGCCACTGTTGGTATGGTTTAGAAATGTTTGTACTTGTAGTTAATAGTTTCTTGAAAATACATAATTATAAAACAAGGAAGTTTGACATAACTTAATATAGTGTACATTCAACTATATTACTGTATAACAGTTCAGTTATATAGTAATGCTGTTAAACTTAGGTAGTAAGAATAACCTAAGAAAAGCATCTAGACAAACAGAATAATGATAAAGAAATGTTTTGGTTATCCTAATGAAAGTGGTATGGCAGTAGTAACTATTACCTAGAAGTCTGTGGTAAGATACATCAAAATAGTTTATAGACATTTCTATCACTGCTTGTAGCCCTGCCATACATAAACTACTGTGGTACTTAGAGTGGAAGCTTTTACACAGCTGCATCAAAATCACCAAGTGAGCTTGAAATATACAGGCCTCAGCTCTGATGATGAGTCCATTGCTGTAGGCTGGAAATGGAGATGTCAGTATTATGAACAAAATCCCAATTGATTCAGATGAGATGAACAGTCAGATTTGAAAATACAATATAATTGCCCATACTCTTTACCACATCAAAACATGTGAAAATACCTTAATAAACAGTAGTGAAATGTTTTTAACTTAGTAGGGCTAGCCTGAAGTTATTCTGAGGTACAAATAATTCTTGATGTTTACAATTGTTATACTTGGAATCCTTTCCAAGGTTGTGGAATTGGGCTTGTGTGAATATAACAGGATTATTTTCTAATCTGTTGATATTGTTTAGAATAGATTATTGGACAGTCTTAAAATACTAACTTCCATACTGACTACCTGTCAGTCTAAAGTTACTGTCTTGAGTGTGCTGTATTGAGGACTTTCTTTCAACCCTGAGTTTAAATTAAGATGAGGGTAGAGGAGGTGAACTGCTAGGAAGAGGTGAGTAGTTGACTCATGTTGCCTCCCATTGCTATCCCTGCCTTAGAAGTTTTCACCCAAAGGGTAGTATTAGAATTCTAGTGCCTTTACTATGCTGTAATTACTTGTTTTTGAATGCCATGTAACTAGCATTATTTTTAAAAGTACATTTCTTTTGACCCTGATGAGGACTATTTATAAAAAAAAATTGATGACAGTTAATGATTAATTTTCTGGAGAGCTGCCACTTCATTACCTTCCAGAATGGATTCTTCAGATCTGAATTGTTAAATATGCTTTAGTTTAGCATCCCCCCCCCTCGATATATAATAGTTTTGGCTGTATACCAGAACTTTGGCAATCACTGTACACATGTATAGTACTCTGTTTATATTCTAGCTACTGCAGGAACAAAGATGGAAGTAAATAAAACTCTTGCCCCTAGAAAACACATTGTCTTTGGAAACAGGCAACAAAATTAGTACTTGTATAGTGAGAAATGTCATAGCAGAAATAAAATGAAGTTCTCAGCATAAACGAAGGAGCTTTAAATGTTGAGTAAAGAATTGAGCTGTGATATTCCAAGAGAGAATAGTATGCCAAAGTATTAATATATGGACACCATTTAGTAGATGATTATAACTTGGAACGTATAAGATACAGAAAATATAGGTAGAAGGGAGATGACAGTGGTATAAGAATACAGGACTTCATTATGCTAACATTTGCAGGGGAAGGTATTAAGATTGAAGTTGACCCAGACACATTAAATTTCCATTTTTTGACAAAGTTGTTCTGCCAGCCAGGTGAGTGAAGATGGACTAAAGACTAAAGATGAGTGCTATATGGAAAGAATTAGTAAGCTACACTCAATAATCCAAGAAAAAGAATGGTATGTGCCAAAACTAAGCCAGTGTTACAGGCAGGTAGAAATCAGAAGAGATTTGATAGTGTATGATGCAGGTTTTTAAAGATATGTTAGGTAGGAGGAAAAAAAGTATTTTATAGGGTTCTGAATCTAGAATCCTGGCCTTCTAAGGGTTTTATAAAATTCTTAAAGTAATATCTAAATACTGTGTTTGTGTGCAATCACACTTTTCTGGGGTGAAGTCGGTAGATTTGTCTTGACTGGATGCTCTTGTTTTTGGTGACAGTGCTCTGGTAAGTCAGTCCAGGCTGCNCTTAAACTCAGCCACCCTCCTGCCTCAGTCACCTCAGTGCCCCAACCAGAACTGTGTTATTACACCCAACTCAATAGCTTTTCAAACAAGTTAAAGAAATGGTCTAGTATTATTTCTAGGCTTCCATCTTGTGTGTCTATGTAGGTAGTAATACTGTTATCTGGAATATGGAGGCTATAGAAAAATGTAGGAAGAAAATAAAATAATTGCTTTTAGAGTAAGGCTGTTGTCAAGGAATTATGAGGCAACTTGGAAAACAATCACCTCAGGGCTGGTATAATGGCTTAGGCAGTAAAGGGCTAAGGATCTGCTTCTGGCAGAGATAGAAGGATCTTTGGGGCTCCCTAGTCAACTAGTCCAGCGTAATTAGTAGGTTCCAGGTTAGTGAGGGGGGTAGACAGATAGTCCTTTAGCTTTTATGACAAACAATTGCCTCAACTT
>LZPO01066363.1:14635-27789 GCA_001675575.1 Neotoma lepida | reverse complement strand
GTGTGTGTGTGTGTGTGTGTGTGTGTGTGTGTGTGTGTGTGTGTGTGTGTGTGTATACATTGTATAGCAATATATGCATCTATACACCAGGCAATTTTCTGTTGAATTTAGTCTATTTGGTTATTTTCTGCCTTTCTGAGTCAGATTATTGTAGACAAATTTCTAAATGGTCTTATTAAATAAAAAATACAGAGCCAGATATAGAGGTGAAAACCTGTCAGAGATCAGAGGAATAGGAACAGCCACCACCTAACCTCACCTCACCAACTTCGCAGCTTCCAAAGAGAGCGACTTCCTGTCTACCCAGGTTTATATGCCTTTTCTGCTAACTCACTTCCTCTCTCCATCAAGCTACATCACTTCCTGTCTGTCTGTACAGACCTCCAGACCTCTATGTTTAGTGCTGGGATTTAAGGTATGTGCCACCATGCTTGGCTCTGTTCCTAGGGTGGCCTTGAAACTCACTGAGATCCAGACAGATTCCTTCCTCTCAAGTGATAGGATTAAAGGTGTGTACTAACATTATCTTACCTCTGTGTCTAATATAGTGGCTGGCTTTCCTCTGATTTTCAGGCAAGCTTTATTTTATTGGGAGATACAGTATATTGGGGGCTACAATACATCACCACAGATTATAATCTGAGAAAATGCAAATGTTAACATTTGGATTCCTGATGGCCACACTAACATAAGCATTAGGCTGCTAGTTACTAACAAACATATTGATTATGTTAACTCTGTTCCCAGTTTTTTAAACTTAATTTCCACTTTTGGTTCCTTTTCAGGTGTAGTACAGTAATTTTAAGTTTTTTAGATTTATTTATTAGAAATAAACTTGAAGTGACTGGAATAATCTTGAAACTTTGGATTTCACACCAACACAAGGCTAAATTTTATCTAGACAAGGCTGTTTTGGTGTATTTTTCCCCACGCTCTCTTTTCAGATTGAATTACTGATCCCCCTCCCCCTTGTTTTGTTTGTTGTGGTTTTGATGTTTTTTTTCCTTTCAGCTAAAGGAGCAGCCCAGTGGCTTTCAAGAAGTGCCAAAGTGCACTGACTGTCTCATGATGACTGTGCCTCAGGGAGGGTCATGATTCCTGGATACAGGATCGACCTGGTCCTGGATGTCACTTCAAGCAGTCAGATCGTGGGGAAAAGCCTTGTCTAATGGCTAGCCTTTCTCAAAAGTCTGATGCTAGTCATCTCGGAAGGCCTCAGAAAGCCTTGAAGGTGAGCAGAGTAGAGTGTAGTTCTCTCTGGGGACTGTGCCTTTTTGTTGGAGAATCGGATTCAAAACAGAATGATAACCCTAACCTGATTATTCAGGTTTAATTGGTAAACTAACCTGAAGCTTAAAATCCATTGTTGATGATGATCAGACCCCAACTTTTGAGTTACCAGAGACTGTCTTTCTGAGCTTAACAGTCCTATAGGGAGGAATTTGGTATTTCCCATGCTCTTGAGAGCTTTAGCTTAACACTTGTTGTCTTAATCAAACATAGCATTTCTGTTGTAGCTAAGTGCCTTGATTGCAAAATTGCATTCAGTTGTTAACTACAAATAGATATATAAAAACTTAATGAAGTGTTCTTTTAGTTTGTACATTTATCATATAAATATCAGGCACTTAAGCTTCAGAGATTTATTAGAACAAGTTTTCATTTGACTTCTGTCTGTCATAAAAAGTTTTTTGAAAAACCATAGTTATTGCTGGGAGTGGTGGTGCATGCCTATCAGTTCTAGTGTGGGTGAGGGGTAAGATGATTATGCATTTACCTGGGCTGCATAGTATGACCCTGTTTCAAGAAAAATGAAAAAGCAAAACAATGAAAAACAAAAAGCACAGTAGCTTTGAAGCAATTCATATTTTATTGTATTGAACCTGCAGAATATTAGTACTACCTCCTTCATCAACATCTTTTATCATAGTAAAATAAAGACTCTTGAGATATTTTGATCATTTTATTTTGGAAAAGTTTCATTTTAGATTGCTTTCTCTGTAATGTGAAGCACTTATAAAAAAAACCCAGTAGTTCATTAATAACTTAAGTTTCTAAATTTAAGTAAACTGAGAAGTCCTGAGACCTACTAATCTCCTTCTTTTTGAATTACTATTTACTAGTAATAAATTATATGGGGCACAATTCTCAGTGTTTGTACTTTTTAAAGTTTAGTAATTATGTATACCAGGACTGGGAATGTAGCTCAGTGTAGCTTGCTTGTAGATGATCAAGTGGGCCCTGGATTCAGTTTCCATCATTCAGGAGAAAAATCACATGTTCTATGTATATATTATTTATTTTATATTTTATATACATTGGTGTTTTGCTTGCATGTGTGTCTGTGTGAGGGTGTCAGATCTTTGAGTTGCAGACAGTGTTGAGTTTCCATGTGGGTGCTAGAATTGAACCTGGGTCCTCTGGAGAGCAGCCAGTGCTCTTAACCGCTGAGCCATCTCTCCAGCCCACATGTGTTTATTTCTGTGTATGTGTTGTCAAATTTGCTTTCTGTGCAACATGAGCTGTGATATATACCAGCAATTTGTATTCTGTTTTGCTTATTGGTCTGTGATGAAACACTGACCAAAACCAATTTGGGGACTTTATTTCATATTACAAGTTATGCCATCATTGAAGGAAGCCATGGCAGGAACTCAAGGCAGGAACCTGGAGGCAGCACTGAGGCAGAACCACAGAGGAATGCTGCTTACTGGCTTGCCTAGCTATTTTTCTTATACAGTCCAGGCCTGCCTGCCCAGGGATGGCATTTCCAGCAATTGGACTAGACCCTGTCACATCAGTTAGCAATCCAGAAAATACCCCGTAGACATGCCCACAGGCCAGTCTGATGGAGGCAGTTCCTCAAATGAGGTTCCTTTTTGTTTTGTTTTTGGTGTGTCAAGTTGATAACTGAAATTAGCCTTCACAGTTTGTAAACTTTTTAATTAAAAGACTAAATAGAATCCCTAGAGACCGTATGGAGATAAGAGAACCCACTCTTGAAAGTTGTCTGCTGACCTCCACTCATGGACTGTGGCACACACACAGCATATGTATGTACATACACATACAAATGCATAGTTTAATGTGAAGTTTTTTTAAAAAAAAAGATAGTGAACATTTTCAACCCCTGTGGTCTTTATTAGAATTACTGACTTCTGTTGTAGGAAAGAAGCACTCACACAGTTATTAGTGAGTATGTAGTGGTGTGTTCAGAACAGTTTTGTTTTCAGAGATAGACTGGGCTGCAGTAGACTTGTGGGCCACAGTTTGNAGAGCCCTGGAATGACCTGTTTGGTATTCCACTGCTGTATGTAGATCATGGGGTTGTCTTACTGTGTTAGATGTTTCCACGTCAGCTTTGCAATAGTCTTTATCCATACAATTACTCTTCCTTAATTCAGTGAGCTGAGTAACACTAGACCAGAATGCACTGAAGTTTTGTTGAACAAATTATAGAACTGCTCTGAAGTGTAGGCACAAGGTTAGGTTCTGGGTCTTGAGGGGCGATTATTTATGTGCTGTACTCCTGGCTCCTGGTACATCATTTCAGTCTGAGAGTTTATGTTGTTTCAAAAATGTTACTTTTACAGTCTCTCCCAGGTATTTTCTGTGCACCCCCATCCCTACTCTCTCATTTCTATTCTTTTTTGGATAGTAGAATTCTGAATTGAACTTTATTTTTGCTTTTGATTTTAAATGCATTTTCTTTTCTGCTGGGCATAAGGCACTTGCCTATAATCCCAGGACTCCCGGAGGTAGAGGCAGGGGAATCTCTGAGTTNGAGGCTAACCTGGTCTGTGAGCTCCAAGCATTCTGGGATTATACTGAGACCTTCTTCTTTCCCTTCCACCCTCTGTCCCCTGCTGTCTTCCAACTCCCCTTTGTCCTACATCTGTCTTTGTTGTTTGGGGCATTTTCTTTAGCTGAGTTACTAAATTGCTTGATTTATGAAAAGGGGTGTGTGTGTGTGTGTGTGTGTGTGTGTGTGTGTGTGTGTGTACATGTTTATATATGTGGGCATGCATGTGGTGGGGAGATAGGGTCTTAAGTAGAACCTGGAGCTCTGATTCAGTTAGATTTCCTGTCCAGAAATCTCCCATATCTATCCCTCTAGCACTAGGATATAGGTGCGTTCTGCTATGCTTGACATGTTATTTGGGCTCTGGGGATCCAAACTCAGGTCCTCATGCTTGCATGGCAAGCACTTTACCAACTGAACCATTTTCTCAACTGTGTGTATGTGTGTGTGTGTGTGTGTGTGTGTGTGTGTGTGTGTGTATTTGAGATGAAGTTTTCATAATAAAATTAATCATTTTGAAATGAGTAATATTCTTTGGCATTTTTGTATATAAATATGAGTGTACACACACACACATTTTTATACAGTGCTGGGTATGGAACCCTGGGCCTCATGTAAGTTCTGTAGCAAGCTCTGTTCCACTGAGCTACACCCCTGGCCCATCCCCCATTCCTTCTTTTTTAGTAGACTTGTGCTTAGCATCATATGCAATGCATAAATCCTAGGATAAGCAGGTGTCTTTCATGTACCTTGGCCAATAATTTCAGGTTGGATATCCCTGCATTTGGAATTGCTGTTCTTAGAAATAATTAGAAAAAGTACTAAGGATTGAAATTATTGGAAAGTAAAACCTTGGAGAATAGAGGTTGAGGGTCTTTGCTCATGATAGATAATGTGAAATCCAGTAAACAGAAGGCCCAGCAGAAGAGTGTGTCTACTGGGAAGGAGGAAATTGAAGTAAATCTGTAAGAACCTAATACAGCATAGCATCTTGTCTTCCTCCAGTTTGTTTTGAGTTAAAGACCTAACTAAGGCAGTATTGTATCTGAGAGATTAGCTTTAAGAAACATTGGAGACATCAAACTCTCTTCTGAAAAATTTCTCTATTATCTAAGCAAATATGAGAAATTGGGACTGGAGACACTAGCTTTCTACTCAGTATATTAGGATATATAAATTCTTGCCCTTGCTACAGCAGCACAGTGCCTGGTTTGCTTTTTGAGACAGGGTCTCATAGCCTAGATTGGATCTCCTGCCTCTACTTCCCAAGTGCTGTATCACATGATACCATACAGAGTTGGTTTCTCTTTGAATGCATAGTTTCTGCAGTAAACAAATTGACAAGCTTCTAGTTCAGTGGTTCTCAGCCTGTGGGTCTCGACCAGAGAGGTCACATACCAGATATCCTTCATATCAGATATTTACAGTACAATTAATAACAGCAAAATTATAAAGTAGCAGTGAAAATAATTTTATGTTTGAGGGTCACTACAGTGTGAGGAACTATATTAAAGGATCCCGACATTAGAATGGTTGAGAACCACTGCTCTAGGTTTGTTTTTTGGTTTTTGTTTTGTTTTGTTTTTATTGGTTTAGCTGTCTTATTGGAAAACAGTAACAACAAAAACAGAGACTTTTATTTTAAAGATAGGTTTGATCGGGTAGTAGTCCCAGAAGTAGAGTGGTTCTGCTCCAAGCTGTGCTGTTCATAATTGCTTCTCTTTAGTGGACAGTTGATGCCAAGTGGGCTCATTTTACAAAACTTTGTGCAACCAAGGTTTGGCTTTCAAGGAAAGCAGCAGACGTTGGAGAGCGGGAGGCTTCTTTAGATGAAGGTAACTCCAGATTTAACACAAGACAGTCCCTATCAGCTTTGTCAAGTAGAACTTCACAACTTACCTATATTGGTTACATTGAGATTGGGGGGGTTGATTAACAGAAGGAGGAAAGAGATTGNTTGGGAAGGCAGAAGGAGCTGGAATCAAAGGAGTAATAAAGGTTAAACTTCAGAAGCTTGACTGTTTGTTTTCTTATATAATGGCTGTTCACAGGTTACACTTTTGCCTCAGGCATAGAATTGGGTCAGGTTTCTCATGCTTAGCAAATGGGCTTAGGGGTAATTCTTAAATATTGTGTTGGTGTCCGTGTTTCAGTCAATCTCCCC
Source organism: Neotoma lepida (assembly GCA_001675575.1). Lineage (NCBI taxonomy): Eukaryota > Metazoa > Chordata > Mammalia > Rodentia > Cricetidae > Neotoma > Neotoma lepida. The sequence goes on along the minus strand of LZPO01066363.1, from coordinate 21,823 downwards.
CGCCCCCCACCGCTGGCCCATTCCCGTTGTCAATAGACAGAGTTGTCACTTTTTGTCCTAAAAGTTAGGAATTTTTTTTATCTAAAAGAGAAAGTAGATTATATGTTAATACTTATATCCACTTCAAGTTTAAGTTATTTAAAATGCACTGGTTGAAGTGTTACAGACCCAGTTTTGAATCCTGGCTATGCAACTAATTAGAGATCTAACTGTGTCTCTTTCAATACAAGGTTTAGTGTTCTTAACTTTAGAATGAGTATAATAATGACAGTTCAAGGTTACTTTGACTTTTAAAAGTCCTCCCTATCACTAAACAAAGAGAGACATTTTTATTTCTTANAGGGGTTTGGAAGTTGTCTTTAGAGGGGACTGTGTGTAAGTGGGATGTAGCAGTTTATTTAGCCAGAAGAAATACCAAGGTAATGGACTTTGTGAGGCCATGGTCTGTATTATTTAAAACCTAGAGCATACTGTTTTCCTAAGTCTTGAATCTCTCCAACTTTTCTTTTTCAAATTGCTTTGTCTAATGTAGGGGCTTTGACTTTATGTTTAAATTTGGAATCAGGATTGCTAAATCTTACAAGAAAGTTTACTGAAGTTTTGATGGAGAATCCAGGTAAAACAGTTGGAGATGGGATTGACATTAATAGTTTGTCATTCTGATCCATTATTGCTTATTTCTCATATTTTCTACATTTTTAATTTTCTGAACAGTATTTATAGTGCTCAGAGTGTGAACTTGGCATATCTCTCATAAATTATATTTTTACTTTAAAGTTCTGACTGTGTATTGCTAGTATAGAAATATATACTGGGTTTTTGTTGTTGTTCTGAGACCTTTATCCTGTGAGCTGCCCAAATTTACTTACTGTATAGTAGCCTTTTCTGGAGTTTTTGGGGAGTTTGTATATACAAAGTTGTGTCTAAACACAGACAGTTTTGCAAGCTCTCTCTTTTCACTATTTACCTACCTTTTCTTCCCTTAACGTACTAGTAAAAATGGTGAGACATGGCGTCACTGTCTTGTTTTTGATTTTGGGAGATCACATTAGAAATGACTTAGTCTTTTCCTCTGCTGACAGGATGTTAACAGCTTAGAATCTTTTCATCAGGTTCAGGTAATTCTTCTTTATCCACAGTTTGCTGAGAGAGAGGTTTTTTGTTGTTGTTGATAACATTTTGTTTTTAAGTTGTGAATAGATGTGAGTTTTAAGATCATTTTCTTTTCTAATTCTGTTAATATGGTTAATTATATTAACTTGAATGTAAGCAATTATTTATTATTTATATATTTTATACATCTGTTTTGTAGGTGAGGAAATGTACACAAAAGTGGTGATGTAGTTAGGCAGTCATAGTAACCAGAAAACAAGAATGAGCTTGCCAAGNATGAGATGCAGCAGGAAACATAATAAAACCAGTACATTACACACTGTAAATGTTAGTGAGGTTCCAGACATGGGATAGGCATTTAGCACATTGGTGCTTTCAAAAACCTGCGTCAACTAGGACATGCAAACCAATCCCCTGATACGAAGGTCTCCTTACCCTGGCCGCCTAGCTTTCCAGTGATAGTTATGACAATTATGTTTCTTTGTATAAAATACTACTCACTCATTCCCTACCTACTTTACAGAATGGAACTAGAAATTACTGACCAAAAATCGCAAGTTCCCATGCACAAGAGTAGTCCATACACCTGTATCTGGTCATAACAGGCCAGTACATATTCTCATAAGAGTATATGATTACTCAGTGGTACTCTAGGTGAATGTTTGCTTTAGGGTAATACCTCATAATGTTGAGAATTTTAAATTCTGTTTTTAAGTTTATGATTTTTTTAAAGAGATTTATTTATTATATATATAGTGCTCTGTCTGCATGTATACTTGCATGCCAGAGAGGGCATCAGATCTCATTATAGATGGTTGTGAGCTACTACATGGTTGCTGGGAATTGAACTCAAGATCTCTGAAAGGGCAGCCAGTGCTCTTAACCGCTGAGCCATCTCTCCAGTCCTAAGTTTATGATTTTTAACAACTTTTTGGCTGAGTTTTATTGGAGAGGCGGTAATAAAAGTAAGCTTCACTTCCTGTTTGTTTCTTTTCCTCAGAAGTCTTATAGAAATTTAACATAAAATTGGCTTCCTCATTATTCTTAGAAAAAGAACAACACAACCCAGATGTGATGGTGTAGGCATACAATCTTAGTACTCTGTACTGTAGGCGGAGGCAGCAGGGTCAGATGGAAAGGCCAGAGAGGACTACAGCCTGGTCTGCAGAGGTAAAGGGGCTCTGATAAAACTGACCAGTGATTATCTGGACCAGTCAGTGTAAAGTCAGCTCAAATCTCCAAGTTTCTGAGGTTCAACTCAAAACTTTAAGTGGTATTGTAACTGATTCAGCAACTATGGAAAATTGTTTGAGTTATCAAACATTTGTTCCAAGTTCAACTTTAAAATTTAAGCATTATTTTGTCTTTGAGTTATCAAACATTTGTTCCAAGTTCAACTTTAAAATTTAAGCATTATTTTGTCTTATAGTTTGCATTTGAAATAGGGAGAATATGAAATTATTCTAAGGTTAATCAGTTAGGAAACACAAATCAAATATTAATATTCTTTAAAATATAATTTCAGGATATACTTAAACTATAAGGTGTTTTCCAAAAGTCAAGATTACACACTGGTGCTCTGCTTAACATATTTTTTATTTAGATTTATTTACTCTTTTTGAAGTGGATGGGTATCTGCCTGCATGTGTGTCTGTGCACCATGCCCAGAGATCAGAAGAGAGCATTAGACTGCTTAGAATTGGAACTGGGATGATTGTGAGCCACTGTGTAGGTGCTGGGAACTGAACTCAGGTCTTCTGCAAGGGCAGCCAGTGCTCTTAACCACTGAGCTATCTCTCAAGCCCCGCTCTGCTTAACTTTTAATGGCCAAAAAGAATTTAGAAAAACCTTCAACCAGTTTGTAGAAGACTCAGATCCAAATTCTCTGACACTCAAACTGTAAAATTCTATATGAAAGAAGGGGATAGATGTGCACCCCTTTGTGGATAATCATACACCATTGTTGTGATTTTAAAACATCATGGTGATGATGATGTGTATGAACTGTGTGTATAGAGGGTGTGAGCATGTCACATTGCTCCTGGGGAGGTCAGGAAAACTCAGTTTTTTTCTTTTACGTTTACATGGGTTCTGAAGATCAAAGCCAGTGAGTCAGGCTAGTGAGGACAGCACCCTCACCTACTTAGTCATCTTGCTGCTCAGAAAAAAGTTTTATGTGTGCTCAATCTTAAGTTTTGGAAAGCAAAGAAATACATGAAATTGCTGTTGTTCCTTAGAGTCTAAGTCATAGTTAGTAGATTTGTTAAGAGAGTTAAATAAAGCAAGGAATCTGATGGAGTTAGATTTACTACATGGGTTCAATAAATGGAGAATTGTTAGCCAACTTACTGTTTTTTGGATATATAAAGCTTTTATTTTGGTTTTCTTTATCTATGTTTTAAATTAACTTTCTGACTTACTAGTTTATGATTTATTTCAAGCTAAATGTTTCNTGCTGGCTTCTGAATAGTTTGGGATTAGTTAATGTATATAGTTGCACTTTTTTGTTTGTTCATTTTTGTTTTTTTCAAGACAGGGTTTCTCTGTGTAGCCCTGGCTGTACTGGAACCTCGTCTTGTAGACCAGGCTGGCCTTGAACTCACAGAGATCCATTTACCTCTGTCTCCCGAGTGCTGGGATTAAAGGCGTGTGCCACCACTGTTCTTAAGAGTAGTGTTGCACCAAAGTTGATAATGTCGCACATCTTTTGAGAAACATGGTCTGATTTGTGTGTCCCTGGAGATGTTTAGAACTTCATTTATAGTTTCTTAAGTCATGATTCATATGGTACAGTTTTGAATATGTTAAGTAGTTCCTGCAATTTGTAGTAATACAGATATTAGAGTTGTAGGACATACCTGTGTCTTTAGCAATCATTAGTCTACTGCCCCTTTCTTTTTCCATTGCCACTAGTTGTTGTGGTGTTTTTCTCTATCCTTCCTTTCTTNCTTTCTTCCCTATATTGTCTAGCCTCACGTGCTAGACGAGTGTTAGTGCATTCCTTTTAGCAAAATAATTATTTTTATTTTTCACTTGTGTATGGCTGTGTGGGTATGTGCACATGAGCACAGGTGCCTGAGGAGGCCAGAAGAAAGTATTGGATCCCCTGGAGCTNGAGTTGCAAGTGGTTGTGAGCAGCTTCTTAACTGCTGATCTACATCCAACCTGTTTTTCTTTTCTTTAATTTTCCATTTCTTCTCTTTCTCTCTTTTATTTTTTATTTTTTACTTATTTTATTTATTTATTTATTTATTTGGTTTTTCGAGACAGGGTTTCTCTGTGTAACAGCCCTGTCTGGAACTCACTTTATAGGCCAGGCTGGCCTCGAACTAACAGAGATCTGACTGCCTCTGCCTCCTGAGTGTTAGGATTAAAGGTGAGTGGTACCACTGCCCCACTCTGTTTTTCTTTTATTAAATCACATTTGTTTATTTATTTATGTATTTATTTTGTATATGGGTGGATACATATGTATCATGGTGTGTGTGCAGAGGTTGTTTTGTGAGAGTCAGTTCTTCTACCTTGTGGGTTTTGGGGATCAGGCTTAGTGGCAAGCATCTTTATCTCCTGAGCCCTCTTCCTAGCCTGGTTCTTTTCATGACTGCCTTTTTAATCTGCCACATGTGGCAGAATTTCTCTAAAATACACCATTTGTGTATATCATCTGCTCACACTGTCTCATTGCTTTCTATTTCCAGTAGATTCCTCAGTGCTTCACAGTTTAGCCCGTCACATTATTAACCCTTTCATTTTCATTTAGCCATGTTTATTGAACAACTTCTATGATCTAGATACACTAGAGTCTAAGCATAGAATGGAGAGCAAAGCAAACAGGCGTCCTTCTCAGGGGTCTAGAGAAGACAAAAATTATTAAAAATAATTATGTTAACGAAATTAAGTTTGTATTCATCATTTATTCTCCCCAAAGGGAGGAATATAAATGGTATCTGCTCAGTGGAAGAGTGCTTACTTGGTATGTACGAGGTGCTGGGCTCATCTAGCACTGGGAACAAATGGGGGTAGACACGTAGGGAGGAATGTGCTGTGAGAGCATACAGTAAGTACTTTAGATCTAGTCAGTGAGGTCATGGGTGGTTAATATCCAAAGAGAAGCCAGTATGGTGGCTCAGTTCTGCAATTCCTGTGCCAGCTTGGGCTACAGAGTGAGGCTTTGTCTAAGAAAAGACCTGAAGAGAATAAGATTTATTACATACAATGTATAAATGAAGATCATACCAGGCAGAGGGACTCTTCCTCTGAAGGGCATGTTTGAGAATGAGAAACTAAACTTTGGAGCATTAACAAAAATGGGAATTGTAGGAGAAGATGGAAATGAAGTTTGGGCTTGGCTGTGCCAGGAACTTGAACCGTGCTAAGTAATGATGGTGCTAATATATAGTGAGGGGCTGGATATGTTGCTCAGTGTTTGAGAGCTTGCCTAGCATGAAGAAGACAGGCAGATGTCTTTAGGAGTTTTGTGTAGTGGTAGGNGAGAAGAGAAGACAAGTAAGTGTTGGAAGACAGCTAGGCACTGCCATGTTTTAGCAATTTGAGCAAGGAGATGGTGTGGTGGTAGAATAGATGACAAACCCCACAATTTAAAGAAATATTTAGGAAGTTAAATCAGTAGAATTCACTATCATAGATTGTATTTAAGGTTTTTTAAGGGGTGGGAAAATGGCTTTGTAGATAATGATGATGTCATTCATTTCCTGGCCTAGAGAATGCTTTAAGTCTTACTGATGAAGAAAAGTCATGAATTAGGTTTAGAATGTTTAGGTTTTGAGGTATCTCAGAATCATTTAAGAGTGAATGTTGCTGGGCAGTGGAGTGAATGTAGCCGGGCAGTGGTGGCATGCGCCTTTCTTTAATCCTAGCACTCGGAAGGCAGTGGTAGGTGAATCTCTGAGTTTGTGGACAGACTGGTCTACAGAGCAAGTTCCAGGACAGCCAAAGCTACACAGAGAAACCTTGTCTCAAAACCAAGAGTGGTGGTGGTGGTGGTGGGGGAGGGGTAGATGTCAGGTAGAGAAGAATTTGGTATTCTAAATTGAATATGATCTAGATTTAGGTAGTGATTAAACTTGTGAGTAGGTGGGTTGAGGCTGAGTGTAAACTGGCAAGGGCCCAAGAATAAGCCTACAGATCTTCAACATTTAAAGCTTTGATATTAGGAATTGAGACTGGGTTGAGGGGGAGGCTAGAAGATAGGAGCAACCAGAGAAGGAGAGAAAACATGAGAATACTAAATACTAAAGTGTGAGAGAGCTAAAGGGAAGTGAGAGAGAGAGATTTCAACTGCTCTTTTGAAGGCAAATCTGAAATCTCAAAATTTGATGATGACTATAGTTATCANTTGATGCATAACATATGATCTTGAAACTTAACTGGCTTAAAACAATTTATTTGGATTATGTGGGCTGTCTGCATTCATTTCTGGGCTTTTGGTGCTGGCTGGTGACTGAGGTACCTTGGCTTCTCTTTCCTGGAGCTTCTGTGTCTCCGTCATCCAGTTAATCCAGTTCAAGTTTCTATACATGGTTTCCATTTCTCACAAGGGTGAAATAAGCCTCTCAAGGCTTAGTAAGACTTAGTTCAGAATATTTTGGCTGCGCTATGCTTTTACCACAGCAACTCAGAAAGAATAGTTAAGAATTAGTGCTACTTGGTTAAGTGGAGTGAGTGGACTGGGAGATAACTAGAAGAAAAGCACCCATTATTTCTTTATATTACCTTCTCTAATAATCGTCTTGATCTGCACTGGACTGCTGATTCCCATGAATGTTAAGCTGTTTCTTTCTCCCCTTATTAAAATCTCACCTGTTTATTTGTAAACCACGTGTTGGTGTCTCCTTGGGGGCTGTGGTGCTTGTTTTTATTGTTTCTTTCCTTTCTACCCACTCTTCCTCTTTTATCCCTCTTACCCTTCTCCCTCCTTCTCTCCCTCCCTCCTGCTTTCCTCCCTTCTCCCCTCTGCTTCTCTTCTTGGCCTCCTTCCCTTTCTCTATGTCTCCTCCTCTTTTGGAGGTCTTACGGTCTTACTCCATAACCCAGGCTGATCTTGAAGGTACGGTG
>LZPO01066363.1:2076-14515 GCA_001675575.1 Neotoma lepida | reverse complement strand
GGGGCGGGGCGCTTTTGTCCCTCCTGTGTCTTTAAATTAGCTTCACTCTTCCTCACTTCCCCAACCTCTGTGCAGTTGTACATTTTCGGTAAGCTTTTCGTTCTTTACTCTTGCCTAGGAAGCCTTTCCTCATTTTCCCCTAGATAATTAATTACTCTTCTGTACCTTGTTCATGCTTTTACTGTTGTATATGCTATAGTTACTTACTCATATGATCTTGAAGGTAAGAAATTATAATGTGTAACATGTTCCCTTTCATTAAATAACCTGAGTCAAAACTTGATTTATGATCTCTAGTCCTTTCTAAAAAGGTCTCACCTGATAACAATTAGACCTTATTATACCTTTGATACTCTGCCAGGCTCATTGGTACTAGGCCAATACAGAAACTACAAAAGAAAGTTATGCTTTGGTGTGTTAGGTAAAATGTTACAAGAAATGATATGTGGTCAATTTTTTTGTATATCTCAGTAAAGTGAGAATTTATGAGGTTGTGTTCTGTGTGGGTCTAAATGAAATTATATCTGACATAGTAAATTTTCATTGTGAGTGTTGAACAGGATCAAGTAGCTACCATGGCATCTGCACAGGGAATATTTGTATCTATCCTGTCTGTGTTCCAGGTGTTGGGCAGGTTTTGTAGCTTATTACTTTATCCTCTATGTCTATGTACATAAAAGTGCTATTTAGAGAGCTAGCTATATATACAGGGATAGAATAACACTTAAACGTCTGGAGATGCCTGGTTTTATGATCCATTACACTTTGTTTTTAAAACTATGTAGCTCTGACTGGCAGGGAACTTACTATATATATAGACCAGGCTGACCTTGAGCTCACAGATACCTGCCTACCTCTGCCTCCCGATTAAAGGCGTTCACCACACGCCCAGCTCCATCACACTTATGGAAACTGTTTGTTTGGTGTTGTGGTAGAGGTAGCAGTTTCTGTTGGTAGGACACTGGAAGGTGCTTATACTCTGGTTACTCTTACTTACACATCATTTTCTTCAGAGTTTCATTTGACAGAAGTAATGAGGGAAAAGAAAAGAAAAGAATCAGGTTGTCCCCTCAACCCTCACTAAACTAGTAAGATAGGCAGCCAAGTAAACAGGGCCATTAAAAGCTCAAGTGGGAAGTACTATTCTGAAAGGACATACACTTGCAATTACTTTAACAATAGAGCTGGTCAGTCGAGCATGCCAGAGAAGGTACAGTGTCCTATGTGTTTGTGCAGACTATGATGTGGTCCTCATCTGAGAACAATTTGAATTACAATCAGGAGATGTCTGCTCCATGCCAAAGTTAGAGATGGCTGAAAAATAATTTACCTTCTATTACTGTTTTCTGGCTTCTGTTTATTTCTTACATTCTATAATTTAAAGTGTAGATAATGTATAAGAATTCTGGTTATTTGAGATTTTACACGTTTTCCATAAAAAGTGAAACAGCTAAAATATCTCCCACATGGCATCTTACAACCATCCAGAACTACAGTTCCAGGGGATCCAATATCTTCTTGACCTCTGCAGGCACACACATGGTTCACAGACTACTTATATGTAAGCAAAACACTCAAATACAGTAATATAAATCTTTAAAAAGAACCTTAGAACTGGTATCTCTACTTTTATTTGACTTTTAATATACTGATACATACTTGTCCCATAAATAACTAAATAAATTGAAATTGAACTTTTAGTTCACTTTTAGCAAGGTCACAGATAATTAGGATCTGAGCCATTGTCAAATATCAGACCATGTGGAACAGGGAGATAAACCAGTAAAATGCTTGCTTTGCAAGAGTGAGGACCTGAATTTGGGCATGGCACCAAGGCTAACCTTAGGCTGAGGCTGTGGAGGAAGGGGAGCTGGCTGGCCAGTCAGTCTAGGCAAAGCCTTTTGTCTCCAGGTTCAAAGAATGAGAGACTGACCGATAGAAGCTGCCAGGCGTTGACTTCTGGCCTGGCACACCAGCATACACATTTATCTTAATAAAGACAAAGTTTGAGCTTGCAATATGGTAAACTGTCACCAAACTGCTCTGACACTTGTTTTCAGAGCAATGTTTGGAAGAAGTTTAGTTTTTGTAAGAAGCTCAAGGAGTCCCAGGTGGAAGGAGTAGTAATGCCACCCAGGGGAGGAAGGTAGACAGTTTCCTGACTTCAGATGGAAGCTGTGTTTGCTTTTCTGTTGGCCACCGAGAGAAGCACATGTCTGGATTGATGATGTTACTAAAAGTACTCATTTATAAGTAACAATATAGAAAGCCTCACTTGTCCCCAAGTGAAAACTTTGTAAGTATATACAATCATTTCCTTTGCCTTGTCCCTTAGGCTTGACATTTGCCACGTAGAATTGTATGAAGGCCAGTGATATAGTTATGGGAAAAGTAACTGTTACTAAGTCACATGTGATTTTTCCAATTCTCAAAGTTGACAATTCTTTTTAAATGTTCTAAATGTAATTGTATAGCAGGGATTGTTTGAGGGATATGTTTCTGAACATACCTGATATTACCTCTTATCTCTGCATGTGGAATAATGAAACCATTATCCTCATTTACTTGTTATAAACATTATACCTAAATCTTGTAGAATAGTGCTCAAAAGATGCTATTATAATTGTTCATTAATCATGATTAGTATCCTTGTGTTGAAAATTAGAAGGGGAAGGAGAGAGAGAAGAAACGCCGCTCTTGTCTGTTGGCTGGAAGGATGGCTGGGAGGAGTAGAGTCTGAGGCACGGCAGTTACCCCACAGTGTTCCCCAGAGATGTGGACACTGTTGGTGGCTTCTAATCACTAACTTGATTCACATAGCAGTGTAAAGTTTTTCTTGTTTTTTTTGTTTGTTTGTTTGTTTTTTGTCTTCTTTTGAGACAGAGTTTCACTGTGTAGCTCTGGCTGTACTGGAACTTACTATGTAGACCAGGCTGGCCTAAAACTCACAGAGATCCACTTGCCTCTGCCTCCTGAGTGCTGGGATTAAGGTGTGCGTCATCACCACTCATCTTAAAGTTTTTTTAAGTATTTATTTTTACGAAGTTTCAGATTTTTTCATTTGATGAAATTAGGTCTTTTAATTATTCCATATTTGATTTTTAAAAATGTAGAGTGTGTGTGTGTGTGTGTGTGTGTGTGTGTGTGTGTGTGTGTGTGTGTTTCAGTAGTAGGTTGTATGACCCAGTGTTAAAGGTCATAGAATTGGGAACCAGACTACCTGGACTTCAATTCTGTCTCATCACTTACTAGGTACCTTCCAAAAGTGCTAAATTGCTTCTGTACTTTAATTCTTTAAATCTGTAAGTGGGGATTATAATAGTCCTTGTTTAAGGATTAAGTGAATATTAATAACTACTATAAAAGTAGCATTGTTACTCATGGCTATTTATTTATTGCCAGGGCCTCCTTTACTCATCAAAGTATGTATATGTTTTACCATTGAATCACATCTCTAGCCCAGTGGCTGGTTTTTGAGATAGGGTCTCACTATGTAGCTCTGACTGTCCCNGTACTTCAATTTGAATATTCTTGTACTAAAATTTCCCGAGATTAGACAATATCTCTTATAAAAGTATTTCCTTATCAAGTGTTCAAAAATAGAAATCCTGCTAATACCATGAAAGCTACTGGCACTGTGATTTTCAGTTTTCTTCTTTGTGTTTGTTAGCTTACTTTAAGCTTATCTATGAAAGAGATTCTTAAATTCCTCACACACCAAGTTTTTCAGTGTTGGAACCATATTTTATTTCATCTTTAAATCACCCAAACCTAAATTTGCCTAATGTTTATTTGGTAGCTACGTTAGGAAAAAAAAAAGATGAGCGCAATTGCACTCATAGGCACCTTTTAGGGTCCTAACAAATGTGTGACCTTTGGGGTTAGTTATCTAACCTATCTTCTATTTCACGAAGCACATGTGAAGTTTTGTTGTTGGTTTTGTAAAAATAATGACCTTATTATTTTTTAAAAGCCTGGATACCTGCCTAAGCACTTCGTTGGTTTTTTACAATTACATCAATGTGTCCCAATAGTTTGGATAAGAGTAGGTGTAATGTAAACATTTTGCTATATTTACTTAGTTGTGTTCCTTTTGTTGTAGACTTGAGCACATTGAAGAGAACACTGCAGATATCAATGTAGTCTTTATTGTCTTGCATAATGCCATTTTTTGTGCCCCTCGTACAGTTTTCTGGTCTATATTGTCCTTTATTACATATATATGCTGGACATACAGGAAATGACACTTGTTTGCTTTAACCCTATATAGCGATGGTGTTCTGTTCAAATCATTTGCATTTTGCCTTTTACCCATCTAAATTATGTTTTTGACTGAAGACTACACTTAATTACATGTACANCCACCTAACATAGAAAAGTGGCTGTGTTGAAACGAAGCAATGAAAGAATGATTTTAGTATGATAATGAGAACCGTGTCAGTTAGATAGGCATATCTCTTAAAACACACCACAATCAGTTCCATATGCATTCCGGTTTGATTCTAAGTGGTAAGTACTAAAGTAATTTTAGAAGAAAAGGAGGGGTACAACTTCATGATTTATGAGGACAATAAAAAGCACTAACTATGAAAGAGAAAAAAATAGAAACTTTATCAAATGATGGTGCTGAACTAATGAAAGTGGTCACAGAGTAGAAGATATTTGCAGCACTTATATCCAGCCCAGGACTGACACCTGGAATTTATCAGTCCTTGAAATCCATACCAGAAAAACAAAACAACAAAACAAACCCACAAGATTTTAATAGGCACGTCACAAAAGAGTACATTGAAATGGCCAATTGAATGAAAAAATAATCACCTGTGATCCCAGGGAAATTGAAACCACACACACACACACAAATGACTAGTGAAAGACAGTTTGTACTAAGCATTGGTGAAAGAGAAGCGAAACAACTAATTCCTCTCATACATTGCTTATGGGAATATAAGTTAATACCACTGCTAGGAACATTCCTTTTTTCTTTAGAGACAGAGGGCTTCTGTATTCTCTTGGCTGGTCTCACATTTGGGAATCCTCCTGCATCAACCTTTTCTGAGTGCTGGGCTTACATTGTACCATTGTACTAACTTATAGCATTTTTTATGATAAAGGTAAATATAAATACATTCTTGCCTTTTGACTGAGCAGTATGTGCTTATCACAGAGACCCTCTGTTATACCCACACNACTGAAATTCCTGTCAACAAAAGATGGATAAATTACAACATATTTAGAGACATAAATACAGTGTAGCAGTGGGAATGATCTACAGCCAAATGCAGAACTTTATGAAACTTACCTTATAGTATTGATGAGGAAAAGCTGTATGCCAAAGAGACTATTCTATAATTCCATTTATATAACATTCAGACTCATGACAGAACATCACCAGTTGGGAAAAGTAGTACCTGGAGGGATCATCAGTTAGGTCATGCTGGATCTGAAAATTTACCAAATTGTACATTCATATGTTCTTTATATAGTAGGTATATTCTAAAAAGTACTGTTTTGAGATCTCTCCATGTTGGATCCTTGAGATTTGGATTACTCTTTTTAGCTGTAGTATAAACAAACAACAGATCACAGTTTGTATATTGATTGTCTTATGGAACTTAGCTGTAGGTAGTTTTTCAATTTTGTTTGTTTGTTTCAGATAACACCATTGTATGAGAGTTTGAGGTTATTGAACCTAGGGTCNCATGCATACTAAATACCACTAATTATACACACTAATATTCTTTGCCCAAACTTTTTGTGAAAATGAGGATGTTTGTGAATGGTGAAATTTCTGTGATCTGTGCTTATTGTCAACTCTGCCAAATGACATCATTGTCCTCCAGATGGCCAGATATTTACCAGCTCACCAGCAGTGTGGGAGCATTCTTACTGCTTTGTATTCTTCCTACTTTTGCTGATCTTACGAGTATGAAATAGCATTCCTTGACATTTCAATTTGTATTATCTGGTAACTAGTATACTTGATCCTTTTTACACATGTTGCTAGCCACTTGAATTTCCACATGAGTACTTGTCCATTTTTTAATTTTAGAAAGTATCCATTTTCATATTTTTATGATGATCAGTTTTGTGTTTTTCTTGATTTATGTGCAGTTTTTAATTCTCAAAGTCTGTATATTCATGAAGATTCTTCCCCTCAGTGACTAATGCTAACTAGGATTTCAGCTATTTTAGGTTGAATAATGCAGTCTTCCCAGATTTTTTTCCCTGTTCCTGTTTGCCAGGCATTACTTTTCTTCATTTTAATCAAACGTTCCCATGCCTTGGGAGATGAGAAGTTGGTGATACTCAGGGGAGTGAATAAGAAATGCAACAGTACATGAGTGAAAAGTGGTGTTGGATCCCCTGAATCTGGAATTAGAAGTAGTTGTGAGCACCCCCTGGTANAGAGGCTAGGAGCTAAATGTGGATCCTCTGCTGAGCCATTACAGTAATACAGATTTTGTCTTTAAGATCTTTATAGTAAAATAGTAAAGTAGTATGTGTTACTAGGTATATCTGAAGCTTTTACTTCTGAAATTTGTTTTTTTAGCATGATAAAGAGACTCAGTATAGTTTGGATGTGTTTTTCAAGTTGATTTAAAAAATAGTGTGGGTGGCTGGAGAAATGGCTCATAGGTTAAAGAGCACTGGCTGCTCTTCCAGAGGACTGAAGTTGAATTCTCAGCATCCATGGGACAACTCACAACCATCTCTAACTCCAGTTCTAGAGGATCTGATGCCCTTCCTGGTTTCCATGAGCACCAGGCACTCACATGGTAACCAGACATACATACAAGCAAAACACTTGTAATAATAAAATAATCTTTAAAAATTAAAATAAAAAGACTGGAAAACTTATTATTTTTCTCCATTACTTTCAGCTCCATTTACCTCTTAATTCTCCTTTGCCTGGAAGTGAATTGACCAAGGAACCTTTTCGTTGGGATCAGAGATTATTTGCTTTAGTACTGCGATTGCCTGGCACCATGTCAGTAGAATCAGAGCAGTTGACAGGTGTGCCTTTGGATGATTCTGCTATCACACCAATGTGTGAAGTGACAGGAGGTAAGTTTTTGCTGGTGGTAACTCAGGGGCTTAAAACAGTTTACCTGAATGTGCAAAAATGTACATTTCAAAATTTGCATGTTTAGTTTTGTCAAAAAGCATTGACAGACCTGTAGTTTTAAAATTACGTGTATTGATGATGGTCTGTGGTCTTAACAAGTCAATAATTGTAGTTATTGTTAAATTTCATGAATGTTAATTCTTTTATAGTTATGTAGCAAATGATGGTATTTGAAGTTGTTAAACAAGTTGTCTACAATGATCACCAGTGATCTAGCTGGCATGGTGGTGTATACCTTTAATGCCAACACTGAGGAGGCATAGGCAGGTGGATCTGTGAGTTCACAACCAGCCAGGGCTGGCTACATTCCCTTTCTCAGAATAGAAATGTTGTGGACAGCCATTAATTAATGGATTAGAAAATATAAACAAGTTATAATCTTAATGTGAAATAAAATTGTTAAAGATTTTTATAGAAGTTAGATAAAAATAACAAATCATTTTACAAATAAAATTCTATTAATCTGAAATTAGCTAAGAGAAAAAGCAACTTTACCCTTACAAACTGAGTCTTATTCTATGTAATATTCCTCTTATGATTATTGTTTAGGTCAAATTCTCCTCTCTTGTAATGTTTAATTTCTACCAAAGCTTAAAAATCTCTAGAATCAGTCATTTTAACTGTGGGAAAATCAAGTATATTATTGCACAAGTCAAGAGGTTGGTTTATTTTCAGTTATTTAAAAAAAAGTTTGGCCTTACTAAATANAATAAACCTGGAGTCATTGTGAGCACCTGAGTAAAACAATAGAGAGTCAAAAGAGGCTTTCTGAGTTAGGCCAAAGGGACAAAGGCACTTACTTTATCTAGAAAAATCTGGAAGTAATTTTTCATAAAATGCCTTTATCGTTTATTTATTTATTTATTTATTGGTTTTTTCGAGACAGGGTTTCTCTGTGTAGCTTTGCGCCTTTCCTGGAACTCACTTGGTAGCCCAGGCTGGCCTCGAACTCACAGAGATCCGCCCGGCCGCCTTTATCTTTTAAGTAATATTTGTGTTGGAGGCTTTTAATTTGCTATCATCCCCAAACCTTCTCCCAGTGTGCACAAGTGACTGAGAGCCNTGTAGCGTATCTGTTCAACTCAGGACAAATGGAGCACCTTGGGAATCATCCTTGGTTCTCCCTTGAATCAGAGTACCTCCTCCCACCTCCAAATCTGGCAGCCTAGNCAGACCAAAGTATAATATTACTGAACAATACTATCTCATTGAAAAGCTGATCTGACCTGGGCGGCGTACACACACACAGACACACAGACACAGACACACACACACACACACAGCTTTATTCCCAGCACTAGGGAGGCAGAGGCAGGCAGATTTCTAAGTTTGAAGCCAGCCTGGTCTGCAGAGTGAGTTCCAGGACAGCCAAGGCCACAAAGAGAAACCCTGTCTTGAAGAAAAAAAAAAGAAAAGAAAATTGATCTTTAAGAAGAAATCTGATCTCCAGCCCTGTAAAATGGCTTTCCATATTTGGCAAATAAACACTACTTACTATGGCCTGGAAGACACTTAGTCAATATGTTGTGTCCGTCTCTCCCCCGTCCCTCTAAATCTAGCACTCCTCCCCACGTAAGCTCACAGTATATGCTGTCAAATGCATGCATTATGTCCTTTTCTGTACTACTTTTTTCTCTTTCCAGATCATCTTGTGGTTCATTCTATTTTTTAGGTTCCTGGTTCAAGTGTAACTTCCTCAGAAGAAACTTACCAATACATACTCATTGTCAACCCTATTATTACTATCTATATGTTAAAATAAATTAAATAGTTAAAATCTGGCAGTAACTGCCAGGACACCAGTAGAATAAATATTAATTGCCTTTGTACTTAGCATTTGTTTTAGGGATAATAACTTTTGTTAAGCAAGAATAAGAGTTTTGGAGAATTTCATTACTGCGAGATGGTGTGTGTATGTATGTCTGTTAAAGATAAATTATATTGGCTAACATTTGGTGATAACAGCACTTTATAAAGGTAGATAGGTACTTTTTCTCCTTTGTGATTTGCTCAGTTCAGGGNTTCTCTGTTCCATATACCTGTAGTTAGAAGAAAATATTTATATACATCACCTACAATGAGATTGTTGGTTGGAAATAATAAATTTTTTGTTCATTCTTTAAAATTGGGAAATACCTACCTTTACATTGAATTTCTATTAATTTTGTCAGAAACTCTACTGTAGCTCTTCCAGGGAGTGGACTTCTTACAACTATTTATTTCATTCTTTTTATTTCAGGCCGCTCATACTCTGTGTGTTCTCCAAGAATGCTTAATCAGTGTCTGGAATCCTTGGTGCAGAAAGTACAAAGTGGGGTGGTAATAAACTTTGAAAAGGCAGGACCAGATCCTTCCCCTGTAGAAGGTATTGTATTTTTCTTACAGTCATCCTAAGTTTGATTTAATTGAACTAGCCCCCTCCCCTCAGTGTGTGTGTGTGTGTGTGTGTGTGTGTGCGCTCAACAACAGCAAGGCAAGGCCAGCTGGGTGTGGTGGGGCACATGTTAAATCCAAGCATCTGAGAGGCAGAGGTAGGTAGATCTCTGAGTTCAAGGCCAGCAGGACAGCCAGGGCTACATAGAGAGACCCTATCTCAAAATAAAATACAATTTAAAGATTAACAAAGCCAGTTGTCATGGNTTCACAATTGCTATGGGTACAGAAAGGAAGATAAGACTATCAGTATAAACTGGTGGTTTAGGAGCATTACCTTTTTTATAATAAAGATTGTTATCTGAAGTTTTAGAGAACCAAATTGCCTTTTATAGAAAGAGCAAACTCATAGTTCTTTTTACTTGTAGATCGTTGACTTTAGTATATTTACTTTTTCTATGCTTGGTAATTCTTTGTTCAACCTGAGATACTTACTCAGTTCCTTAGCTACTGTTGCTCCAAGCATAAGGACATAATGGTTTGTGTGGGCACCAAAATGAGGAGCCAGCCTTTGCTGTTGAGGTTGGTTCTTTTAAAAATCCTGCTTTGTTCCACCTGACTTGATTCTCAGCTTGGTGTCCATAAACTAATGTAACAGCCATTGGATCTGAGGGCTGTCATAGATCTCATGGCAGTTGTCCATAGCTTTAGAGTTAGAATGTATCAGTGGCANTTTGCGAAGGGAATTGGCTGGAGGATGATTGAGAGAAGAGAAAGGCCATGGGGTCAGTTATGGGAACACTCAGAGGTGATACAGGGAGGGACCAGATGACAGGAAGACTACAGTGAATCATTGTATCAAGTTTATATAACAAGAAATTTTAAAGGTTATTAGAATGTATTTTCTTTACAATTATTTTAATGTCTGGTTTAGGTCTAAGTCTAAACTGAGTAAAATGTTTATTGAGTTATTGAAGAGAATTTCTGTTTTGCTAGAATTATTCTAGATTGAAGGTAATTTAACTAGTTTTTCTTTTGCCTTGTTTAGCCTTTAATTCTAAGGTTGTTTTGCCTTTTAACTGTGTGTGTGTGGTGGATTAAATCCAGGACACTGTCCATGATAGACAAGTGATCCACCATTAGCAATACTTAGATCCTATTTACTGTGTGCCTGGTACTGTTTTGACAGTGGATATACAGAGATAAAGAATGCAAAGTGAGTGCTTGCCTTTATCGTCTGGCAGGGAAAGCATGTAATTTTTTAAGCTCACTATGAAGTTTGTTTTACACATTCTGATTGGGTGAACAGAAGCTGGTGAATTCACATTTGAAATGGCCAGATTTTACTAGCTAGTGAACTTCAGTCTAGTTTAATTGTTAAGCAGGTATGGTATTCTCCTACTTAAGAAATAAAGTTCATAAATCAGCAGACACTAGAATATTTTTTATTGAGTATAATGAATGTAATTTAATTTTGTTTTTTGTTACCTGATGTTGTGTTTTCTTTGTTCTAACTTCTTTGCTATAGACGGGCAGCCAGATATATCAAGACCTTTTGGATCTCAGCCTTGGCATAGTTGTCACAAACTCATATATGTCAGACCAAATCCTAAAACTGGGGTTCCTATAGGCCACTGGCCTGTTCCAGAGTCTTTTTGGCCAGATCAGAATTCTCCAACACTAGTAAGTACCAGAGAGATCATGACTACTTGATGAAAACCATTTAGATGGTAATAACCCCAGATGACTTGGTTTTGTGGAGCTCCTTGTTTTTNAGAGAAGGTCCTGCTATGCAGCTCAGACTTTCTTGAGCTAACTGTAGCACGGGCTAGCTTGAAGCATAATGTGATTTTAAGTCCCACTGTTATTTAAAGGTGTGGCTAACTTACAGAAATTAGACAGATATATAAAGTCCTATGAGCCATTATTTGCTTTAGCATATGGTGTTATGAAGCAATAGAAAAAAGGTATCTTTTTTTCCTTTGGAATTTAATACTATCTTATCTTTTTGTTACTGATATTTGGATACTGAATTGTAAATGTAGTAAGATTTCTTTATTTGGATTTTTGTTTGTTTTTTGTTTTGTTTTTCTGAGACAGGGTTACTTTGTGTGACCCTGGCTGTCCTAGAATTAGTTCTGTAGTTCTGGCCTCAAACTCACAGAGATCAGTCTGTATCTGCCTCCTGTGCTGGAATTGAAGGTGTGTGCCACCACTGTCTTTATTTGGATTTCAGTTGTAATGTAGCATGAGGTTTATCTTTGGGGTGCAATTTAAATTTAAATGAAGGCTTAGAGTACTGGTGATAATTTACCTGCACTCTTTCACGTCACAGTCTTAGAAATTCGTGATCACTTGTACACCTTTAGTTGTGTTCAGTGTTGCAGCTTGGAAGTTTAGCTTGTAGGGATTTTTCTGGTTTTGCCTACATGAATTGTTTTACGAATATTGATGGCTGTTGAGTGATTATGGTACATTATCAGTATTCTTTATGGGAGAGTAAATTTAAAATCATAATTATATTGATTGCTATAATTAATTATTATACAATAAATTTAATTTAAAATAATAATTAAAAATAAAAGTATTCAGGCTTGTTTAACCTACTAATTTTTCAGATTAGTTCTCTTTTTNGTAGTATCTAGGGCATGACAGTTACTCATTGATATTAGTCCTAGAAGATAGGTTGAATTTCAGAGATTTTGAGCAAGCAATTATTATTCATGAATTAAAGCGAGCAACTTACACTTTTTTGTTTTTTACTTTGAGATATGAACCTTTATTAGGAAGGTCTCTATCTTTAACTGTAGTAGTACATGAAAGTAAAAGTTTTGTAAGTGTCATTGAGTTATCTTGTTTATTCTTTTTTCTTTTCTTTATTGAATGTAATTTTTTGGATTGCTCTTATAAGCAAGCTTTTCATTTCTTTGGTGATTT
>LZPO01066362.1:267019-284381 GCA_001675575.1 Neotoma lepida | reverse complement strand
AATTTGATACTTTCCAGAGCTGATAAAAAACATACAAAAACACAAAAAAGAACAAATCAGACAATTTAGTAGGGATTGCAGCTGCTAACGGAATATGAAGCCAGTTTGCTAAGGTTTTAAAATCTGTCTGCCAAAATACCCAGTGAACAGCACTTTCTCTAGCATTCTCAAAATTAATAACTGCTGATGATGAATATATTACAAAGTGATTTCAATTTATTTTGTGGAGAAAAACAGTGACAAATGATTTCTCCTTTTTGATCAGGCCTTTTATTGTGGTGACTATGCGTAACACAAATGGTGCCACTGGCACCACTGTGAAGTGTGCTAGTCAGTGATACTGGTTGTGTTCAATGGGTGACTTGATCACTACCCGTTCCTGAAACTTTTCATTACCACAATCTGAAACCCTGTGCAAACAACTCGTCATTCTCTTCATCCACTGTTTTGTTCATTTGTGTTAGCCAGGGCTGAGAAGTTCTGTAAAACTTCATTTTGGTTGAACTGTGACAACTGCAGTAACTACAGGAATATAGTAATTCGGTGTAATGTAACCTGTCCTCCCTGTGGATCTAGTAATGGCCAGTCAGGAGAAATGCTTATTGATCACCTAACTTTTAACTGACTGCTCACTGGTTACCACAGCAACAGCCAAGTGCACACCAAAAGAAGCATCTTTCAACCCTTGCATCTGCCCTATAACTACTCCAGCTTGTAAGCAGCTTGTAAGAAGGCTCTGGTTCTCAGAGACCCTTCTGCCACTCCCCCTACCCCCTTCAAAAACATAAAATAAGGGCCTGGACTGTCAGCAAGTTGTTCCTTCTCTTGTCCTTCCTTTTCCTTGACCTTCAATTTGGTTTGGTTTTGAGACAGGGTTTTACATAAAGCCTAGGCTGTACTAAAACTCACTCTGTAGCTCAGGCTAGCTTGAAGCTCACAGCCTTTCTGTCTCTGCTCCTGGACTGTTGGGTTACAGATGTAATCTAGCTCCATTTCTCTTTCACTGAAGCCTCTGCTAGCCTCTAGCCCACATTCTATCTCCACAAATCGGAGTATTGACAAAAGTGCAACCACATATATATGTTGACATAATATATGATATATGTGGGTGTGTGTTGTGGCTGACTGTTCATTTAGCATATTGTTTTCAAAGGGCTCACATATATTGTAGCATGTATCATTCCTTTTTAAAATCACTGAGTAATATTACATTGTATGCTTATACCATATTTTGTTTATTCATTCACTANTAAGACACTTGGATTATATCCATTTTTCTGCTGCTGTAACAAAATATCTAAAACTAGGACTAATAAAGAAAAGGGGTTTATTTAGTTCACAATTTTGAAGATTCAAGATCATGGTGTCAGCATCTACTCAACTTTGGTGAAGGCAATCTGACTATATCACAACATAGCAAGGAATCAGGAAGGGAACTGGTAGACAGGGATGGGTTTACTCTGCAACAACCCATCCTCATAAAAGCTACCTCCTCCACAAGACCAGCACCAACCCCTTCTGGGGACAGGGCTCCAATGACCCAACTACCTTGTGCCTGTGTACCACTGTAAAGTGTTCTAGACAGTGACAGTAGTTATCTTCACAGAGTTGGTTAGACGTGACCACTACCCATTCCTGGAACTTTTTCACATCCTAAATGTTCCACTATATCACTAGTGTCACCCTCAGGCCAGAGCCTCCAGCAACTGAACCTCTAGAAGACAAACGACATCCAGAGTAGCTCATTTCCAGCTCTTGGCTTTTGGGGACACTGGGATGTAAGCATCTGAGTCTGTTTTCCATGCATTTGGTGGGATTCCTTTTGGAATTCTGTTTCACTAGGGAATTCTGTTTGCCTTTTTGGAAACTGCCTCGGTTTTACTCTGGCTGCAAGGTTTCTAGTTCCCACCAGAAATGACAAGTGCTTTAATTTCTCCACATTTGCCAAGGCTTCCTTCTGATCACAGCCACTATGGTAGCTGTGAAATGGTAGGTATCTCACAATGGTTTTTATTTGCACTTCCATGAGGACATCAAACAGTTTTCATTTACTTATTTTCCATCTGCATATCTTCTTGGAAAAATAACTATTCAAATCATTTGATCTATTTTTCATTTATGTTGCCTTCTTGTTGAGTTGCAGGAGTTAATATATTGTGGAAACATGCCCTTACCATATATTTAACTCTTATTTGGTAGGTTATCTCTAAATCATGATAGTGTCCTTCAATGCACAAAAGTTTTAAATTCTATTTAAGTCTAACCTATTTTCCTATGGTTATCTAGTCTTGGCATCATATTGAGGAATCTATTGGCCTGGATATTCATCTAAGGGTGTTGTAGTTCAGGCTCTTAAGTTGGTTGTATTTTTAAAATCCATTTTGAAATCAGTTTCATAGATGATACAAGTAATAGTTCATGTTCAGTGTTTTTCAAGTGCTTATCAAGTTTTTTCTTTAGCGCTTATTAAAGAAAANGCATGTTGGTATTACAGTGGTAAGCACAGCTGTTTCTCTGAAAGGAGAACNTTCTACTGTNAGGTTCCTAAACCNATGCAATTTCTGTTTTCTACCAGAATCTGACACCACACTCTTCAGACAAAGGACATAGAGGAATCAAGCAGGAACTGACCAGGAAGCCTCCTCCCAGGGGAGTGGCTCTCATACTACTGGAAGGTGTTATTCAAGCTGCCCAGGGAAAGAAACAACTGGTAGTTCTACCCAGCTGTAATGCCAATCAACTACAATAATGGCTGGACCCACAAGATAGCCACAATGGTACAACAGTGGTACTTTTACCTTGGGAATAACTAGACAGCTGTCTAATTGGACTTAAAGCTTGCTCAACAGGAGGGGATTCATGTCTGGTACTGTAAACCCAGCCAACTCCCTATGGCTGGAGAGGTCATAGACCTGCGAGAACCTTTGACTATCAGGTCCTAAACCAATGCAATTTCTGTTTTCTAAATACTTATCCTTGCATCCACAAAAAAGTATAGCTTTCCCTCCTCATGAAAGATTCATTTTGCAACAGACAGAGACTATTACAGAGATCCACAACCAGTCAAAATGTAGAGAATAAGTGACTGTGGGGTACCCAACCCCAAATGATACATCTACAACATAATCCCTACACCTAAGGCTCAGGGAAAACCATGGAAAAAGAGATGAAAAGATTATAAAAGCCAGGCCTGGGGTATCTGCTGTTACATAATATCCCCTAGACATGACAAAGAAAACATGCCCAAGAACTTTCAAGAGCATCACAATGACACCACCAGTGGACATGCCAATGCAGACAGGGAAATTACAACTGGTCCCACTCCTAGATGAAGAGTTACAGGCAGTCAGTGGCTACCGGGAGAGGAAGAATCAGTCTCCTCCAGAGATGAGCTCCCACATGGGTTGTCCAATCCCAAGTGGTCAGCCCTAGTTACATGTACATAAAAGCAAAACTAAATGGACACACACATAATATATACATATGTACATACATGTAACAATAATTATTAAAGGAGAGATCATGAATGTGGGAGGGAAGGACATGGGGTGAGATGGAGGGAAGAAGGGGGCAGGAGTGATGAGGAGGCAGTGCTCATGTATAAAGTTCTAAAAAAATTATTAAAAATAATATGTTTAAAGCATAGTTTCATAAGTATAGTAGTAATGTTTCAAGTGCTCATCATTTGTCTAGTGACTATAGTCATGTTCTATAATTATAGAAAGTTCTGTTGGATAAAAACTTTTTAGAATGTTTCAAAATTATTGCAACTGCAAGTAAGTCCTAGATTCAGTAAATAAAGTTCATAGCTCTTAAATTTTTCCAGGAATAAACCAGGTAATTGCTAGATTCAGAAGGTATAGAACATTAACATTCTTTGAAAACTGGGCATACACGGGGTTTTAATTTGCTTTACCAATCTAATAGTCAAAAGAACTATGCTTCTGTTCAAAAGTGCACTGAGATCATGGGCACAGTGAAATGGGAAAAATATCAGTATCTGGGTAGAGGTCTACAGAGACTGCCTTTGCAAATACTAGGACAGCAGCAGTAGTCTATACTGAAAGAAATGTCCTAGCAAGTAGTCTCTAACCACCACTTATTTTCACACCTTTCGAGCTAAACAATATTGGCTCANTGATTACCTATGTTTTCTTTTCATAACTAAGTTTTCCCACCTAAGCATTCTTTGAGTGATCATCTATTTCTTATGATCTTATCAGGTCACGATATAGAAAGTATATGAAAATCATTTTTCAAATATGTTCATCTTCTTATTGTAAAATTTGCCTTTTAATTATTATGAAATATAGATTAACCTTTATATATGGTTAAACTGACATCTTATGCTTCTGGCAACCATTATTGAGTTTTTTATGTTTTTCATCATAGACACTGAAATAGTTATACCATATAAAATATATACTGCCATGAGATACTGGAGAAACCGAGCACAATTTTCCCANAATATTAAATTCTAAATCTTAATTAATACTTTAAGGGAGTAAATTCTACAATCTGACTCATTGAAATTGCTAAATAGGCATCCAATCCAGTTACTCATCTATAGCATAAGAAAACTACATTTTGTTTTATAAATGCAGCTCTCAATGTTTTACTTTTTCAAAAATATTCATTCAGTCTGAGCATTAGCTCTTAGATTTTCTTCAAAGTAAAGAGAAAGGAGAGGGGAAATACATGACTGGGGTCTATAAGCAATTTCCTGAAAAGGAGCCTGTAAGACAATCCATAGCAAACATCTTCATCTCCGGTATTCAGACTCACATGGTTCTCACTGGCAGAGCTAGCGGTGCTTCCAATACTTGAAATTAAATGATCGTTACCTTCGTCTCTCATTTCCTATTTCATTACACTGTTGTTAATTTCAATAATAACCCAAACATGACTTATTAGGAATAAAGTTATTACTTGTATTTATTTTAATTTCTTTACTTTTTAAAAGAGAATAGCACTTATAAAAACCTTAATTACTAAAATTTTAAATCCAACATTTCCACATGAACATTTATTGTTTGAGACTCAAAACCTTCAAAGATGAATTCTAAAGCCCTGATATTATTAACCTCTGCAAACAAAACATTTTTCCTCCAGGCAGAGCAATCATTTCTACTAGTTTCATATTAACTAGTACACTTCGTTATTACATTTATCTCATTANAGTCCAACCACTTTAAGTGTTTCTACCTATCTGCTAGCTTGGGAACTCCCCCAAATCAGATCAAACCCCAATTCTTCTACTATCTTTAGTCTCATACAAGAGCCTAGTAAATAAGAGACGTATGATACCTTTTCTTAAATGAATGACTAAATATAGTCTGTCCAATGGCAACTGTCCTCTTTTCCAATAATTTATATATTATGTCTATTCTGAACTACTCATATAAAAATACTTATCTCTTATTTAAAAGATATGATTAATTACTATGTTTATCCTTCATAACATATTTCAGCAAAGTACTTACAGATAAATAAGAGAAAATATTCTTGTGAGACACCTTACCAATGCTTCCTTTTTACAAATAAAAACTCAAGTAGCTTTAAAAGATCAGAAACTAACGGACGGAAGCAGCATTAGTAGACAATTGGTAGGGTCAGGCCTAGACTTGGGGTTTTAATTGCACATGGTGCACCCTTCACCACATCAAGCAAAGACTTTTCAAACAATCTTTTTAACACATCAGTAGTTGCACTAGAAATACTTACACTGACCCCAGCGCCCTGTTCTTGGGTTTAAATAATTTGGATAAAGACCATTTGGGCGTTCCATTTTCTGGAGTAGTTTCCGAATGTGCATGACCTAATCAAAATGAAATTAAGAATGTAATTAAGAGAAACAGATGTCATAAAAGCTTTCTATTAGCCTACGCTCTGTGGTTTGTCCATCACTTGGAACCTACACCCACCTTCTACCTTGTCATGTGTGGTGATCAGGAGGGCTTCTGTTTCTTAAATGATTCATTAGTTTTACTAGAGGACATATTATTATAAAAAAATCAAGCAATAATAAAAGTAACAAAATAAAAAAAGCTCACAATATTTTAAATCTCACAGTCTATTATACAGACTTGACCATCAGAAACATCAGCCAGATATTCTAGATATATCCTTGCATGTATTAATAGAAGAATTAAATAATTTTAAAAACTAAAAATTTAAATAAAATAGAATAAAATAACTCCATAGAAATGAAATCAAAACTTTCTATGAAAAGAATTAATTTGAGTTTAATAAATAATGAAATAAAAATCAAGCTGCTAGGATTTAAATACCCTCCCAATATATATTTCCCTAAATTCTTAAAGATCTCCCTGAGGTTCAGGGAGGAAAAAGAATCACAAACTACATTCAGAGCCTGATGATGTCCCCAAAGATCATCTTCACTCTGTCTGCAGGCTGGTCAGATCTGATCGGATCTCAGATGTGGGGAGCAGGCAGCGTAGAGAAAAGGGATTCTAGTTCTTGTAGTCTTACTTTTTTGAAAAGTTATTTATACCTAAAATTTTATCACTCAGATTTTGAGAGTGTGTGTGTGTGTGTGTGTGTGTGTGTGTGTGTGTGTGTGTATATATATATATATGCTGCCTTACATGTGACTGATGACCTGGATGGTGTAAGCGACTTAGAACACATTCTTTCTCACTGGCATGCATATGTACTCCAGCTTTCTGAACTTTAGCACATCAACAGGTTTACCACAACCATTCTCATCATCATCTTTTTGGCTGGGTTTTGACATGGTACCAAGAAGCTCAAGAATGCTACCTATATTCCTAGATACTTTCATATGCACAAGTGCAGTGTGCATAACTCTACACACCACTTTTAGACATGTGTAAATGACAGTAGGAAAGATGAGAAACTTGGCTTTTTGCCATCTGAAACGATGTAGAACACTGAAGTCTGCGTTTCTCAGTACATTATTTCATTCTCATTGTTTTCAGTACCTCTAAGAGCATTTCTCAGTTCTGTCTTCTAAGTCCTCCCTTCCACATTTCAAGCCTCATCTTTGCCTGTGTTGCTTCCACTTTGGTCTTCTCTTTGGTAGTAATGTTTTCTTCTACTCTGGTACTGGTATCACATCTTACTCTATCAGCATTTTATCTCAGCTTATATTCTTCTTCTACAAAAATTGGGGGATGAGGAATCCATGTTTTCNTTTTTTTTAAATTTATTTATTATGTATACAATGTTCTGCCTGCATGTGTGCCTGCAGGCCAGAAGAGGGCACCAGATCTCATTACAGATGGCTGTGAGCCACCATGTGGTTGCTGGGAATTGAACTAAGGACCTCTGGAAGAGACGCTGGTGCTCCTAACCGCTGAGCCATCTCTCCAGCCCCTCCATACTTTTCTTATGGTGATATTTGGTCAGGATTTTGATTTTTTTTTCTGGTATTTGTCACATTCCATGGCCCTTCTATTTTGTTCTGATAAAACTCTGTAAATTCTGTACTTATGCCTTTTAGATGAATTATTCATCATCATTCATCAACTCCCTCCCTTTTTGNGGGGGAAGGGGAGGACTCTTAAACTCAGCATGGAGTCCATATTGGCGTGAACAGATTCATTTGCCTTAGTCTTATGAATGTCAGAATTACAGGTCTACACCACTACACTGACTCTCATCTGTTTTACTGACTCAACTACTCACAAGAAAGTTTTGACATAAAAGAACACAACTGCTGAGCACAAAAGTAAGTGTGGTTTCTGGCCTTTGCTTCGCCCTGGCCAACTGAGATTGGAGGCNAGCACTGTCTGCCCCAGAGACACCTGTCACTTCTTNCCTCACTGGAGCTAGCACTGTGGGACTGNTGGGAGCATCCTTTCCTAGCTTCTTAGCACACTGCTTCCTTCTAGTCCAAAAAGCACTCACCAGCAGTTTGCCACCCTATCCTCACTAGGAACTTACCTCCACAGATTTTCAATTTGTGCTAAACACAGTTTTGTTCCTACCACATAAGGCATCTTTATAAAATGACACTTTCTTACCCTTTGCAGCTGATATAGACAGACACTAAGGATTTTAAGTTTACACTGNTATTTTATAGTCCTCCCAATTAAATGTTTGTTTCTAGTGTGAACTTAAGAAGAAAGAGAAATAGTCACATCCATGTTAAAGACTCTATAAGGACGTTTAACTGGTTAAAACACCATCATTATAGTGTTGGAATGTTTTGGGTTCAGAACTAAACTACCTTGGAGAATATTTAGCCTTCTTAATAGCCATTCCTTACCTACTTCTGAGTGAAACCTAACATCCTTGTGACTACTAGGTCCTCTTGAAATGTCATGACAGACCCCTGGCTTCTACCAGCCCAAAAGCTAAGAGTGCTATCAACTAGCACTTGAGAAAGATTTCTCCCCACTTTTCTGTAACTCATATACCTGACGTTCCCACTGATATACTTTAACAGGGGTCTTCACTTATGATTTTAATGTGTTCGTTTATTATAAAAATTTCATGAAACTGTTACTATGTTGAAATAGCAATAACCCGAATCTGTGTTCCCAGGGGCTAAGGCTGGTCATATTTGGCTCTAAAATAAACATCTCTTACACCTTTTGAGGTGAGAGCTGAGTTTTGCATTCACAGTAGTCATTTATATTTACATAGTCAGAGTCCTAACACCTAGGTATACTCAGTAGTAGAGCCAACAGTCAGCATGAGAAAGACCCTGGGCAAAGATGCACTTCACCAGGGCAAAGATGCACTTCACCAAAAAGGAAATGAAAAAGAAAACCCTCCTTTCAAAAAACAAAAATAAAAAAATTAAAAAAAAAACCAAACAACCCCTAATACTTCTTAAAATATCCAGTAGAATAACCACATACTCTATGAATAAGTAGTATTTTCGCTCTTCCTTTGCAATTATTAAACTTTTTAAATTTGTTTTCATGTCTGAGCATGTGGGTCAGGGAGTTCAAAACCATGAACAGAAATGGGAATAGAATTTTTTAATAAAATAAACAGTAGTTATAATTTCTCAATAAATACTTCAAATATATTATTCTAGTAGAAAGGAATTTAAAAAAAAAACTGAAAGAGAAAAAAGACAATGAAAATCAAAGTCCTGAAAAACATGTTAAGTATGAAGATCTTTTGGGAAATTTATAAGAGTCTTTTATAACTAACCTTTTTGTAGTAAGTCAAGTCACCAGTCAGGTAGCTGAGGTGGACAAACTCCATATGCAGTGTGCCAAATTCAGCCAGAATGCTGCTACCTGCAGATGCCCAGCCCCAGTTCCGACCTACTCCACTGAGTGAAAGGGAGATAAAAAGAGACAGGATTGGGGAAAGAGCAAAACTTTTTTTAATGAACACATGCATCTTAAATAGATCTTAGAAATTATTACATCTAACATAATAGTTTCTATCTTAATTTTTGTTTATTAAAAATTTTGAATCAATAATATAGCCAGGTTTTAAAAATCAAGACAACAAAAAAATGCATCAAATATATTTTATCCATTCCATTCTCTTTACATCATCTAGCTCTATAATCACTTTTCATTACCTTCTTACACATGCAGAAATTTTATAAATATACAAGGAATCCATTTTTTCTTTTAATTTTCTACCTCTTATAAGCAAAGCATAGCCAAATGCACTAACTGCTCTGACTGGGCACTGTAGTTTTGTATTGTTCCTTATTAGTCTTTCCATATATGTTCACAAGTAACAGCGTTATCGTGGGGTTTTAACAGCTGTAGAAAACTCCATGTAATTAATGGTTCTCTTATACACTTGCATATTACTCTGATCTTATATGTTGTCAATTTAATATGCTATACTTTAATGATCTGGATTAAGAACATACCAAAATCTACATTAGGACATACATAGCTCTACCTTTTATAGTTCCTCCATTATACAAAACTATTTTTTCACTGAAATTATCAGAAGCAAATACCACTATAAGATTTTTCTTTTATAGCTAGAAGTGAGAATCAAAACGGGAATGTGGACATAGTAACAACTATGTAAGACAGACATTCATTTTTACAAACAGTAAAAACTTGCTATGCTGCAGACAGACATCCATAAACATGACATATAATATACCTGCTCTTGTAATAAATAAGGCCATTGAAAAAAGGAAAACTCCTACGAAGAAACTCAAGTTGGGAAATAGAATACTGAATACTAAGGATAGGAAATACATCAGNAGAAAGGCTCTTTCTATATTATGATCAGACAGTGTTTCTGAAGTGATGAAATTCCAGCTGAGTCCTGATCACAGAGGAGTCTGTGATGAATAAACCTCCAAGAAGAAAATTCCCAATAAGGGAAACAACAAATGCAGTGGCCTGGAGGGAAGTGTCGGGGGTGGGTTGTAGCTAGAGTTCAGAAAGTCAATGATACAGGATGCAATTAGAAAGCTAGCCATCGCCTGGTGGTGATGGCACACGCCTTTAATCCCAGCACTCGGGAGGCAGAGGCAGGCGGATCTCTGTGAGTTCGAGGCCAGCCTGGGCTACAGAGCAAGCTCCAGGAAAGGCGCCAAAGCTACACAGAGAAACCCTGTCTCAAAAAACCAAAAAAAAAAAAAAAAAAAAAGAAAGCTAGCCATCATCCAAGCCATGCAAGGATGCTGTAAGACCATGGTAAATATTCAAAATTTTTATTTTAGTGTGATAGAAGGACAAAAGAAAATTTAAGAAATACAGTATACATTTTAGGAGTAGATCAACTGGCTTTCAGCTAACTAATAAATTATTCTGTTGTCAGCTACAGACACAAAACCTAGCCAAGTCCACAGTTCATTATGTAAAAACTTACCAGCTAAAAGCAACAAAGGAAAACATTATTCAAAGTATATTCAGATACTTTTCAAAATACTAAATTCTAAACAAGGTTTTTTTTATCTTTTATTTCATAGACAGCATTCTAAAACATAAAATTTGACTCATATTTATTCTAACTCAAAAGAAAAGTCCAAAGAATAAAAATACTGAAGACTAATCCAACTTTAAAAAAAAAAAAAGATGAGCTGCCCCAAACTAGTATCAAAATTTTTCCTACAAATGTTATGTTTTTTCAACTGATCAAAGGGGATACATTAAAATGCTTCCATATATAATCAGAGCACATGAGTAACAAAAATGTGCAGTGAACACTAATCAACAAAACAATTAAAAACAACATGACTTCTCTCTCTGCTAAGCTAAACATCAGCAACAAGACATTAAAAATGTTGGGCAAACTTTTGATGGTTAAATAGTAATCAATTTAAGATCCTATAATTACTTTGAATTGTTCTGATAATGGATCACCTACAATTTGTATTTGCTCAAAGTCCAAACAAAATCTTTAATCTATGTATTTAAAGAACAAAGCTTCTAGTNAATTGCAATTTTAAGAACAAAGCTTGCCAACAACTGATGTTCATGTTTATCCCATCAAAATCCAAGAAATTAACTACATAAATGAAAGCCATCGAGCAATGTACAAGTTTAAATTCAGAATCCTGAACAATAGGAATAAGCATTTAATGGAGCTCCAACTTTCACTCAGATATATTAAATAGCTATACATTATAATATGCAAAAATTTTAAAGTAGGAATATGCTACATTTAAGCAGAATTTGCTCTAAAACAACTATATATTCAATATTTTTCAAACTCAGACAAGAATGAAGATATTAATAATTTCAAATGTTGATAAATGTTTACCTTTCTTAGAAATAACTTTATTTTGGAAATAGTTTTAAGCAGAACTATTTCACAACACATTGTTTAAAATTTTTAAATTAGGGTTGGAGAATGGCTCAGCAGCACCCAAGTTTGGTTCTCATCATCCATGTGGCAGCTCACAACCATCTGTAACTTCAGTTCCAGGTGATTCAATGCCTTCTTCTGGCACTGTAGGCACCAGGTACACATGTGGTACACATATGGACACATAGACAAAACACTTCTACACATAAAGTAAATATTAATATTTTTAAATTATTAAATTATTTCAAAAGCACAAAAGCAAACTTTAATTAAAAAGAAGATAAACACATCTATAAGGCCACTGAAAGAAAAAACTCCACTAGAACAGCAGAGCACCAAACACTGCAAAAGCTACAAAGGACAGGAATAACACACACCTTCCAACAATATCTCTGAGTGCTACTGTTATCACTTCTCCACAGGACACAAGCTAGTGGACTGTATTTAATAACAGCTCTCTGCTGCCTGCAAGAAACACACCTTACTAGCACAGGCCAAAACCAGCCATAAGGTGAAAGAATGGAAAAGGACAGTCTAAGGAAAGAGAACTAGAAAGTAAGCAGATATAGTTTCACTAAAATCTGACAAAAGAGATGCAGTAGGTGGCTTTTGTCAGCTTGAGACAAACCTAGACATCTGAAAGAGAATATAACAGAGAAAGCACCTCCACAAGATTTGCCTGTAGGCAAGTCTGTGGAGTATTTTTTTGATTAATAATTGATATGGGAGGACCCAGCTCACTATAGGTGGCTCCACCCCTGAGCAGGTGGTCCTGAGTTATAAAAGGAAGTAGGCTGGGACAGCCATGAGGAGGAAGCCAATAAGCAGCACTTCTCCATGGCCTCTGCATCAGCAGTTCCTGCCTCTAGGTTCCTGCCCTGAATTCCCATCATGGTGGATTAAAGCTATAAACTAAAATAAACTCCTCTCCAAATTGTCTGGTCATGATATTTTATCACAGCAATAGAAACCCTGACTAAGACAGACGCTGGTACCAGGTTTGTGGGATATTGCTGATAGACCTAACCACATTTTGATGAGAATTGTGGAAGATTTTGGAATTTTGGGCTAGAATGTTCAAAGTTCAATGAGCCACTGTGGGAACTTAAACAATAATGCTAAAAGCAGTGCAGATGATGGAGGCCTGACTTTTGAAGTTTTAGACAGAAGAATCTATCAGAGTTGTTCATGTACTATTTTGTATTAATCGCTTATGGTTCTAGTCAGCTGGAACTGAAGAATCAGCTGTGATTAAGAAGAGAANAGCATTGAGGCAAAATCTTCTGGAGTTTCCTCAGGGTCAGCACACAGACTCTGTGGTCCAGAAGTGGCCAATGTTGCACCTCATGCTAGCCCCAAATGGGCTTCATTCTAAGGATAAAAAGATATTTCAGCATATGCAAATCAATAAATATAAGCTATTAATAGTCTTAAGGATATGAGCAACATGATCATCTCAACGCAGAAAAGGCATTTAACAGAATCCAATGATAAAGGCCATATACAACAAACCAACAAAACAATGCTACAATTAAACAAAGAAAGAATGCATTTCCACTCAAATCAGGAGTGAGACAAGGGTGTCTACTTTCTCCCATCCTATTTAACATATCCTTGACATCTTGATTAGAAAAATATGATGAGAGAAGTAAGAGATACAAACAGGAACAAAAGAAGTCAAATTATCCCTGTTTAGAGACAAGATGATCCTAATGACTCCACTACCGCACTCTCAGAACTGACAAACACTTTCAGCAAAGTAGCAGGATACAAAATTAACATGAGAAAATTAGTAGCTTTCTAATATATAACATGATGAGAAATCAGGAGAGCACCACAATTCAGAAAGTAAATAAAGTGCTCCAATGGTAATTTGACAACACTGAAGAAAGAAATTGAAAATACTTCAAACTGGAAAATTTTTCCATGTTCATGGGATGGTAAAATTGACATTGCAAACATGGCTATATTACCAAAAATGACCTTATTTGACACAATCATCATCAAAATTACAGTAACCTTTTTCATAGAACTAGAAAAAAAATCCTAAAATTCATATGGAAGCACAGAAGACTACAGCCAGCCAACCAATCCTGAGCAATAAGAACCATATTAAGAGTATTTTGAATTTTGAATTACCCTACAAAACAATAGTAACAAAACCAGTATCCTATTGGCACAAAAGCCAGAGGTCAAGGGACTAGAAGAGAAGCCCCAGAACTAAACCCACACAGTGGAAGCCATAATTTTTTTTACAAAGATGCCAAAATAATACATTGGAGGAAAGACAATCTCTTCACCATGGGAAAATTGGACATACTCATCTAGAAGAATGAAAATAGATATCCACTTCTCATCCTGAGCAAAAATAAATTCAAAATGGATGAAAAACCTTAATGTAAGACCAGAAATTCTAAACCCTAGTGCTCAGAAGAGAAACCATTTCAAGATATAGGAGTGGGCAAGGACTTTCTGAAGAGCAGGACTGCAGCAGCCCAGAAAACAACACCATGAACTGACAAGTGAGACTGTATGAAAGGGAAAAGCTGCNGCATCACACAGGAGACATCAAATGAAGAGGCAGACCACAGGACAGGAGAGATCTTTGCTCCTTCTGCATCTCACCAAGATTAGGACCTACACTGTAAAAGGGACTCCAAAACTAAATGATCCCAAACCCAAACAACCTAACTCTGGTGTATAATTTACATAGAAAAAAATGCAAGCATTCAGTAGCACAGTTTAACAGATTTTTACAAAAAACACCATTAGTATATTCAGTTAGTTCCTGTAACACATGTCTTTGTTCCCTCCTGCTGTCATTCTACATCCTTCACCAATTATCTCGTTAGAGACTGCTGATTTGTATTCTGGAACTCTGGATGACCATCACGGTGGGGATATTCTCTAGTGACTGGCTCTTTCACTCAATATGCCTTTGAGATTTATTGCTGTGACTTAGTGGCTTAATTCTTTTTTATTGCTAAACAGTATTTCACTGAACAAACATGACAACTATTTGGCTAAGCACCTGCTAATCAATACTTGGGTACATCACAGCTTTGCAATATTATTAATAAAATTATTATGAACAAATTTTGTATGGACAGTCACTTTCTATCAGACGTATAAATATAAAACAGAATATTTTCTGAGGCATATAATAATTCCATTTTAATTTTATAAGAACAACCAAACTTCCCAAGTGACTATACTACATCATGTCCCACCAACATAAGTCCACTCTTTGGTGTTTTATTTTTCCTTCTTTTTTCTACCAAGTTAATTTTTTACCTTTGATATGCAGTATTTTTTAATACTCCAGTAGTTTCTCTACTGACTTATTTTATCCAAATATGATGCCCTAGGGCTTATAATATACACTATTAATTTATATAGTACATATTACCACAGCACTTCACATGTAATGTGAGAACACTGCCATGGTATACAGACAGTCCATGATACCTGAGAGTTCAACTCATGAGGCTTTTGACTCTTGGACAGTATAAAANCAGTATGAATTCAGTAGAAACCATACTTCCAATTCTGAGTTCTGACCTTTGCCTGCAGTAAGGCTATGTGATGGCATATCCTCAAGAGACGCTGGGAGTGGCATCAAGCTACAGTTCTCAATCAGCTACACAGCCACAAAGGTAAACAATGCACACTCTGTACTAGGCTGTTCAGCTATGCTGATCAGTAGTTACATTAAGTACACTTTGAACTTAGGCTATTTTCAACTTAGTACTGGTTTACTGGATGTCACATCACTGTATACGTAGAAGCACCGTACTTTCACATCTACACAGCATAGTTTGTGCTGCTGGGACCATGTGCTTTCTTCTGTATATTATAGACTCTACAATGCAAGTTACTATTTTTGCTTTGAACAGTCAATTTCTTGAGAAAAGTAAAACTCAGGAAAAACTTGAAAAATAATTTAAAGAGCAGAAAAATAAGCCTTTTATATTGACTCAAATATATTCTCACTGTTCTTCATTTTCTTTGTATAGATCTGTCTTTTCTATTGGCATCACTAGAATTTTCCTTTCTGTTTCTAGTAATAGAGGATTACTGATAACAAATTCTATAAGCTTTTTAATTGCCTATAACTGTCTTAATTTCATGAAGCGGGGTGGGGAAAGGAAGAGAATGGAGGAGAGGAGAATNAGGTACTTTTTAAAAACTGATTTTCCTAACAAATTATGTCTCTTGCCAAGTTTCATGAAATACCAGGATCTGTGAACTTAATAATTGCTCATCAAATGTGAGGTTATGACATTATTTCTTCATTTTAAAACAATTATTTATTTATTTATTTTAAATCCTGGCCTCAGTTTTCCTTCCCTTCTCTCCTCCTAGTCCCCTCCCCCATCTCCCCTCTGTACCCACCCCACTCCCCAATCCACTCCTCTGTTTCTGTTTAGGAAACAGCAGGTCTCCCATGAATATCAACGAAACATGGCATACAGAGTTACAGAAAGACTAGGTACCTCCCTATGTATTAAGCTAGGCAAAGTGACCTAGTATGGGGAGTAGGGTCCCAAAAGCCAGTTAATGAATCAGAGACAGTTCCTGTTCCCGCTGTTAGGAGTCCCAAAAGAAGACCAAGCTACACAACTGTAACATATGTAGAAAGCCTACGTCACTCCCATGGTTAGACATTATTTCTTTGAACCTATGTCTCTGCCTCTGTTCCCACTCCCTAGCTCCCACCCCCACCCCCTTGTCCTCATGTGTGCCAAACCATCTGATACTGCCCAACAGGCCACTATGTGGCTTCTTCCTCATACCTGTGTCTTTCAGTTTTTCTTTTCTGATTTTCTTTGAGTGATTTCTAGTATTTTACTTTCAAACTCTCAGCTCTTTAAGATGTGGTAAAAAACTAGTAAGTTTGCCAAGTGAAAAAAAAAATATATATATATATATATATATATTCAGCTCTAGGAGCTCCATTCTGGTCCTTTTACAAGTCACTCTTCTCCTTGATGACATTTCCCTTTAAATACTTAAGCATACTTACAAAGCCTCTTCTAACGCCTTGGAGGTCATCTCTACTACCTCTATTTCTCTGTCTGTTTCTCCTGACAGATTTCACTTGTGATGATGGTAACATTCTCCTGTTTCATAGCATGACTAGTAATTTTCAGTTGGATTCTGGGTAATAACTTAGTTTCATTTTCATTCTTGAAGACATATTCAATGTCCTTGTGACACACAGGGATGCCCTCTGAATGGCGTAGTTCTTTGGTTTAAAACTGGCTATGAGGCTTGCAGTTGTGCCTTCTTTGTGGCAGACTGAGCTCTTCCTACTGTGTGATTCTTCCAGCAATTATCCTACAAATCCAAACTTGTTTCTTGTTTTTTAACTAGTTACCCATTACTTTCTAAATGATTGTATTTTTAAATTATCTTTAAATTAAGCAGTCATATGACATGTAATTAGTCATATGATATATAATTAATTATAATTTTGCCTATAATCCATTATTTTTATTCCTCATTTCTATTGTTATACTTGTTAACACTGCCAGAAAAATGCTAAGCAGTGCCTTGTTGTTGACTGTAATGAGGTGTTTCTAACATTTCATTAAATTGTTGGTTTAACAGGTACTGTGAT